>VDFB02387007.1:0-141263 GCA_007258455.2 Sequoia sempervirens
TTGATCTTCAATCAGGGAAAACCACAAAGACACCTAGCAACTTGTGTCCTTATCTGTTTGACAAGTATTGCAATGAAACATTTCCCAAAGGGATTTGAAATCCCCAAATTTGATAAATACCATGGGACGGGAAACCTTGAAGATCACATCAGGGAATTCCAAGTACATTGCATGGAAGTCACATATGACAATACATATCTAGCATGGCTATTTCCTAGAAGTTTGTTTGGCCATGCCATGGAGTGGTTCTCTCGCCTTCCTCCTAGCATCAAAAAGTTCCAAGAGATAGTAGACACATTCAATATCAATATGGATGTCAGTCTAGAGGAGCTATCAACTCTTAAACAAGGTAAAAACGAATCATTTGCTTCCTTCCTACAACGATGGCGATCTAAAGCCAATAGGAGCAAAAGGGTCATGCTAGAAGAACAAGTTTGCACCATCATCTCCAATCTAGAAGGAACTTAGGCATTTCATCTCAAGGCACAAGGTATCACCACATACGACCAATTGATCTCCAAGGTGCTTAACATTGAACGAGCCCTTATCGCACAAGGAGGGACACCTACATATCCTGAACAACAAAACAATCACCCATCTACTAGCTATAATGATAAACCTCGCACATGGGCAAAAATAAATAAAAATTACCAACGATGGTGTTGTCGCCACCAAAGTTGTCATCAGTGCTCCTTAACAAAATACACCAACACCCCAGCAACAACCCCAAAAAAAATCAAGGGACACACAATTTCTAGTTGTATTAGGTTGAAAAACTTGATTCAAGACCTCATTGATGATAAAATTCTAAATGTGGAACAACTAGCAGGAAATCAAAATCTCAAGATCTACACAAACTGATGCCCAATCACAACAACAACAATGGAACAATAACAATGATAAAGGAAAGGGAACCTTCAAAAGCGTGAATCATGTGTGTACGACCATATTGTCGCATTCCTAGATGAGTATTTAACTGTTATCACCATCAAAGTAGCCCAAGTTGATTGTGGAGTCACCACAAGAGGTGAAAAAGTCACCATTATGGGATCATCTCAGCCTCCTAGAGCACCCATTTCCAACTCAAGATCCATTCCTAGTGGCTATAATGTCCTTGACCAATTGAAAAGAACCCCAGCTCAGATCTCCATCATGGAGTTGTTGAAGATTTCATTAGCCCACAGAAAGATCCTTGAGGAAGCATTGGCTTCATCCACCGTCTTCGTGGATCTTGATGTTGAACAATTCCAAGCTATGGTCAAAAAAATCATTACCCCAAATCTTCTCACATTCTCCAATCAAGACTTTCCCACCCAACCATCTCACAATCACGCACTCCATCTAGAGGTCCTAGTGCATAAGAACAAAGTCAAGAGGGTCTTTGTGGATGGAGGTGTAGGTTTAAACATCTATTCCCTCAAGCTCATAAAGAATCTGGGAATCTTAGAGGATTCCATTGAAAAAGGAAAAGGCATCACAATCAGGGTTTACAATGATCAAGAAAGAGTGTCTCAGGGAACTATCCAAATCCCTATTCAAGTAGGGCCAACAATTATGGAAACCACCTGTTAGGTCCTTGACCTTGATTTTCCTTACAACATTCTCTTGGGGTGTCCATGGATCCATGGGATACAAGCAGTAGCATCAACCTTCCACCAATGTGTCAAGTTCACATACCAGGGCCAAGAGGTCACTATCCATGGGGATCTCGAACCCTTTTCTTATTGCAAGAGCCTAGAAGCAAAATATTACAAAATCCCCCAAGTGCCTAAGAATGATGAAGGCCCCTCACTCTCCATACATTGATTCGACTACTCTCGCCTCCACTTCAACGACAGAGACACCTGCCATCCCCACCATCTCTGATATCAAGGTCATTATCTAGGACAAGGGGTGTGGACACTATACAATTCCAAAAAATTCTTTTATGGTAGGGGAGTTACTGCAATCTCCCAGGTCACAAGGATGACCACAATCAAATGATGCTTCCTCATCCTAAACCTTCACAACAGGCTCCTCTAGGTTCAAAATTTGGTGAGATCTCAACCGGTAAATAATAGAAGAGGACCCATCCAATCTCTTGTACCAAGATAATAGACCGACAACTAACTACCTATGGATGATAACAGTAAAGGCTTACAAATGATGCTTGGCATGGGCTATGACATAAACATAAAGCTTGGACAAAATGATAACAGACTTCTAGTACCCATCATTCTTGAGACGCGAATGAGAAATCTTGGCCTCAGATGCATCCCTCTGAGTATAACCATACATGGCCAAAATCCCCCGATTAAGAAGGTCAAAACTCCTCAGCAAACAACAACCAACCCTCAATTACCCGTATCCACAAGTCTGCCTTTAGAAAACTTCACATTTGACATAATCGATGTCTGTAGTAGTGAGGATGAGGAAGATTCCATAACTGACTTACCTATGCTTTTCGAGAATTCCTCTCTCCTCATGATTAGTACCGTGTCATTTGAGTCAACCAGTCAAACCCATGAAATCAACCTAGTCTACCCCCAGCTCATTGATTACAACCAATGAGGACCACCAATTTTGGACACTTTCAAAAATGATGAGGTGCTCTCAGAATTCATGGGACTATGGAATATAGTACCATACAAAGATCACAAGGCTGGATTTGATATCATACTAGACACACAAGATTACTATGAGGAGACGATTGAATCCTTTAGTCGCCAAAGCGAAAATTTGAGAATAATCTTAAGGTATTTGAGTGAAAACCACAATGCGGCAATCTTTGACCCTAAAATAGTAAAAAAAATGACATATCCAATGGTGAAAACCTCTCTAAGGCATTCTAGGATGAAGAATTCAATCTTCCTCTTAGTGCTCTACATTAGGAAAAGACAATAGTTCTAGCCAAGAGGTGCAACCCAATCAACTTGGGAACATAGGAAACTTCTCATATCAAATTTTATGTTGAATCTTTGATGTTAGAAGAACATGAGCTCCTAGCTACTTTCTTAAGGGAGAGAAAGGTCAACTTTGCATGGAGCTATGCCAACATGCTCGAGCTTGATCTAGAGATTGTGGTCCACCATTTATCAGTTTACCCTGAAGCAAAGCCCGTTAGACAAAAGCTCAGAAAAATGCATCCCCAGATATCCTTGTTGGTTAAGATGGAATTAAATAAGTTACTTGATGTAGAGTTCATACAACCAATTGACTATCTAGAGAGGGTATCAAATTTGGTACCTATTTCAAAGCCCGATGGGAGCATCCATATATGCACAGACTTTAGAGATCTGAACGAGGCATGTCCCAAAGATGACTTCCCGCTTCCCAACATTGATATGATTGTAGATATGACCACAGGACATGAGATGCTTTCACTAATGGATGGATTCTTTGGGTATAACCAAATCATGATAGCCAAAGAAGATCAACACAAGACAACTTTTACTTGTCAATGTGGGACATATTGCTGGAACATGATGTCGTTTGGCCTAAAGAATGCTAGAGCAACATATCAGAGGGCCATGACCTTAATATTTTATGACATGATCCATAAGATTGTGGAGGATTATGTCGATGACATATTGGAAAAATCTAGAAAGAGGCAGAACCACATAGCAACATTGAGTGCCATCTTTGATAGACTTGAGAAATACAAGGTCCGCCTTAATCCAAAGAAGTGCATCTTTGGCGTACAATTAGAAAAGTTGTTAGGATACATCATTTCCATGAGAGGAATTGAAATAAATCCATATAAAGTAAAATCAATCCTCGAGATGGAGGTACCCAATACTTTGAAGTAGCTAAGAGGGCTACAAGGTAGGCTCTAGTCCATTCGTTGATTCATAGCTCAACTAGTAGACAAGTCAATCCCATATTCTCACCTACTCCATAAGGGGGTAGCGTACAAGTGGGATGACATGTGTGATCAAGCCTTTAACAAAATCAAAGAGTATTTGCTCAAACCTCTAGTGCTTATGCCGCGAATCCAAAGAAAACCTCTAATCCTCTACATATCAGCAATATCGATAGCTCTCGATGCTCTCCTAGCTCAGCATGATGAAAACAGAACAAAGCGGGCCACCTACTACATCAGTCGAACCATGGTAGGGCATGAGTTATATTATTCCTTCATCGAAAAAGCTTGTCTAGCAGTGGTGTTTGCCCCACAGAAGTTTAGACACTACATGTTAGCACATAAAATAAAACTCATCGCTAAGATCGACCCACTCAAGTACTTGCTTTCTAAAGCGATGCTTATAGGAAGGATGGCCAAGTGGGTCATGATCCTATCAAAATACGATATCGAGTATGTAAAGTAGAAGGCCATCAAAGGAGAAGCTATTACAAACCAACTGGCAGAAGCGTCAATGTATTCAGAGAATCTGCTAATTTTTTAGTTCACCGATGAATCCATCTTCAACTTGAGCATAGCAAACCACTGGAAGTTGTACTTTGATGGTTCCTACACACAACATGGATTGGGAGCTAGGGTCTTTTTCATGAACTCCACAAGGAGACTACATACCAAGATCTTACAAGTTGGCATTTCCATGCACAAACAATATCACAGAATATGAGGCTCTAACCATAGGACTCAAAATAGCAGTGAGTGGCATATCATGGCTCTCAAGGTATATGGAGATTCACGACTCATAATCAATCAAGTGAATGATGAATATCAAGCTAAGGATGACAAGCTAACTCCATACAAGAAATTGGTGGAAAGTCTTAATGAGTCTTTCATTGAGATCACATTCGAGCAGATACCTAGAGCAAACAACAAAGCAATAGATGCCATGGCAATAATTGGATCCCTACTGGACATCCCTTGCAATCTCCCAAAGCATGAATTCCTAGTAGAGTAGCTTCTCATGCCTGCATTCGAGGTACTAGAGTCTGAATTCGTGTGTAAAATCATTAGTCTTGGTGATCCTTGGTACCATGATATATATACTTATCTAAGAATAGGAGTCCTCCCAGCCGACATAACCTCAAACCTTAAGAAAACCTTTGTCAAGAAAGCATCTCATTTTTTCATCCTAGGAGATACCCTTTACCGTAGGAGCATATAAGGAACCCTATTACGTTGCTTAAATGTTGAGGAGGCATTGACCACCTTAACTGAGGTACATAATGACATATGTGGTTCACACTTGAGCGGTATGACCTTGGCCAAGAAATTGCTGAGGACAAGGTATTATTGGCCTACTATGTAAAGAGAAGCACATGACTATGTCAGGTGTCTACAATGTCAGCAACATGGGGACCTCATACATGCACTAGCTCGGGAGCTCCATCTGATTTTCACACCATGGCCCTTTTCGCAGTGGGGGATTGATCTCGTTGGAAAAATCACCCCCACCTCATTAGTGGCCACAAGTTTATCATTACCACCACTGAGTATTTCACCAAGTGGGTGGAAGCCATCCCCATGACATACATCACTGGAAAGTAGATATCTAAGTTCATCTTGAACTACTTAATATGTCGCTACAGTGTCCCCCAAGCTATTATCTCATATAATGGGACACCCTTCAAGAATCAGGATGTCCGTGACCTATGCTACAAATTTAAAATATAACATCACTTTTCCACTCTGTATTATCCCCAAGGCAACAACCAAGTTGAGGCTACAAACAAGACCATTCTGAAAATCCTCAAGAAAATAATCAATGAAGCTGGTCGTGATTAGCATCTTCAACTAAATCCTGCCCTCTGGGCCTATCAAACTAGAATCCACACACCCACAAGTGCCACCCCTTTCTCCCTGGTCTATGGATCAGAAACTATATTACCCATTGAGATCGAGCTCCCATCACTGAGAATATCACTACAGAATCTCATCACAGATGAAGAATATCGAGTGTCAAGATTAAACGAGCTAGAACTATTAGACGAACAACGAATGGAGGTATTGAACCATCTACAGGTATATCAGAACCAACTCAAGAAGAACTATAGCAAGAAGATCAAGAGCAAGACCTTCCAAGTCAGAGAACTTGTGCTAAAAGAGAACCAAAAGAACATCCCAAACCCAAATGGCAAAGTCAAATTTGAACCCAACTGGTTGGGACCATTTGTCATCAAAGCGAGTTACAAGTCAGGGGCAGAGCCTCTGTAGGAGCCCATGAACAACTCCCATCTCAAAAAAATTTATGCCTAAACCTTTCAAGGTATAAAACCAAAAATACAAAAAACAAAAATCAGAAAATGTCCTGAAAAAATGGTCACCTTGATGAAACCCTCGCAAATAGGCGTCTTGGTGACAACAAAAAAAATCAAAAAAGCATAAATCCAAAAAAATAAGAAAAATGATTAAAAATAGTAAAAATAAAAATCATCCTCTAGTGAAAACCACTTCAGTGGCAATTTGGGCAAGCACCTTGGTGAAAACCTAGCAAACAAGTGCCTTGTGTAAATAAGCACTTTCCATCCATTCGGATCTCCATGGCTTGTTCCATCCATTACACTTCCATCATCCATCGCATTTCGTATCTCCATCCATCACCCATCCATGTTTACATCATAGCTTGGTCCTATGTGCATGTCATGATCCCTCCTAGTACTACTCAACCCATTCTCAAGGTCAGTTTGTCCTGCCTATACCAGAGTAGTTTATTGATTCTCACTGGGGGCATGTTCTCATCGAATCGGATTCGTGTATGATCTTGAAATCCCAAAATCAGAAAATCCAAAAACATTAGAAAATCACAAAATCCCAAAACATTCAAAACATATCAAAATCCAGAAATATGTCAAAAAGTCAGTCAAAATAGTCAAAAATAGAGTCATCTTGTTGAACTACATCGTCTCTGAGCTTTGAACGTAGGAAAGGTTGATCTTTGATCTTCCCTCAATACACTTAGGTTAGTCCTTTAGGAGTCCATCATAATAAATTGGCAGTCCATCTGTTCATATCTCATCAATAATCGAGTATGTGTTAGTCGAACTACATGGTCTCTGCGTGTATAACGTAGGAAAGGATAATCTATTGATCAGCCCCTGAGGCCCCTAGGATAGGTCTTTAGGTTAGTCTCTTGGTCAAAATCTCAGAAAACTAAAAACAAAATCAAAACATTTGTAAAATCTCAAAAATACCAAAAACAACCTCAAAAACATAAAAAAAAATCCAAATATTTGAAAAAAATCCATCCATCTCCATCTCACTTTCACCCATAATAAAAATCACTCATAATAAATCAATCATCATCCCCAACCTTTGGTGAAACAGTCGGAAACAAATCTAGCAGGTTAAGAGTGAAAAATTAATCGTCAAAGTCTCAAGTCTAGGTCAGTAAGTAAACAAGTTGGTCAACTCTTTGTATCAATAGCCTATCATCCAATCAATCCCAAATCAACCATCTGATATCATCATGTCCTAGGATGCATCCTTCCTACAATGGAAGTCAACATCAGGCATCATCGTAGTTTAGTCTTGGCTAGCGGTATTGAAGAACATTAGCTTGTTTGTTTGCTTTATCTTTGTCTTTTGACTTATCTTTCTGCGCTCATTTCAATGACCTCTCGATGATGTCCAAACAAAGAGATTTAGAGAGAAAGGAATGGGGCAACGATCATTATATTTTATCTTCCGTGCTCATTGGATATTCTTGTAATATAAACTTGTCATGCGTGCTTTGTTTGGGTGTAGGGAGGGTTGTTTAGGTGTCTTGTTGACCACATAGGAAGGCTTTCCTTCCTATGTTTTGGTCTGAGATTTCTGAAATATATGAACTGCATTTTGAATAAGGTTTCGTATGCCAGGTGTGAACAAGAGTACTCCTATCTAATTATCAAGTCAAAGTCCATTACACTAGGTGCAATGCCATCCTGGTTCTTTATACCTTGATGCATTGTTCCTATGTGTGTTATCAAACATAAGGTAATTGGCCCTTTTAAAAATCCCAACTCCTCGATAGGAAAATCATCATCATCATCATCATCATCTCGTGACTTGGTGGAGTCTCTTGCTTTCTTCTATCTTCTTTTCCACGCTAACACAATACCATGAAATTTAATCATAAATCATTGTTGCTAGTGCATCCATCCTGCATCCATACACTGTCATCATACTGCATAATGCATACCATATCATATAACAAGCATTTATCATATCATTTGCATCATTGCATAATATAGATTGGTTATTCTAAGCATCTTAGAAACCATCCCATATGCATTATTAAACTCATATCACATACGTAATAAAACATCCATCACATAATCATAAAGAGCATATCATGCACATCATATACATAGGCAGTATTAACATCCATCACATCATATGCAGACATATCATACATTTGCATTATCATAACATAGGCATCATATCATAAACATCATACATCATTCCATATCATATGCATCACCATAACATCATAAGTGCATCGTCATATCATATATGAGAAAAGTACTAAAAAGAGAAGATTGCATACCATCATCATCCATTAAGTGCATAATATAGATTTGTTAGTCTAAGCAGTTGCATATCATAACATTTTGCATACATAATCATAAAAAGTGCATAAGAAAAGATACTGAAATGCATCCATAAATCACCGCATCGCATAACATCATCTCGACATACATAAGATAGAATCATGACATCACATATAGAAGTAAAATTCATCCATAATCCATAAAATAGAATAGGACACCATACATCAAATCAAAATCATCTCATCTCATATATATCATCAAATAATATCCTGTCATGGTACAAAATCTAGATCAAGTGTGTATCAAATACATAAGGAACAAGTGCCCATGGGGCTATCAAAAATGAGTCCATAGGGCTCAAAAGAATCATGTCTCGAATAAAAAATGCTCTAACCCTACTGGTTTCCCTCGCCCTCGCTAGGATGTCTCTCTTCATGATCCTTAGGGGCTCTGTAACCTGTCTGCTATGAAAATTCTGGGACCCAAGACGCTCAGGGCATGACCTAATCATAATGAACCCTATAATAGTCGACCTCTCTAACCGCCTCCTTGTATGCTCATAATAACACTGAACTCCAAAAGGAAGAGGCAGAGATGCTCTCAAGTTGTTGATGGTGACCCATCTCCTAAGCTGCCCTAAGCTCTATAGCCTGCCTTTGTTGGACAACTTGATCTCTCTCATGTTGCTACTGGTCTCTCTCTACCATCAAGGCAACAACATGTCCCTGTAGCCCTGCCACTTGTACCTACAACTGCTAAATTTGGGCATCCCTCTAGTTGGGCGGCGGTGGAGGTCACTGATCTCTCAATGGCTATTGATTTGCCTATATGTCTTGTCCCTGATCCTGCCACCCATGATCTTGGTCCTATCTCGAGGCATCTGGCTGCTGATCTTGTGGACCCCTACCTTGATCTAGCTAATGAGGTGGCCCATCTTCTCCCTAGTCCCCATCTCTGTCTCCATCCCCTCGACCTCCCTAGCCTTGGCCTCGTCCTGCTCCTCTGCCTCTGGCCCTATGTAGTGCTGATGGTGTCCTTGGCATTGTAAATTTGAGAGGTGGTTGAAACTAATCTCTATAAGCCTAAGTAGTACTTGCATCAGTCTGACCTTGATCATATGGCCATGGCCTAGCCACCAGCTGCATGAAACTCTGTACCACCTTAGCTGCAGGTATGTACTGGCCCCATGAGGTCTCCCTCATAGTATGTGTAAATATCACCACATACTGGTCATCGGGTTTGTCCTGAGGCTCCCTGAATTATCTCTGAACTCTGCCCAACAGATATCTCTCTATCATCATGTGCTCCCTGCCCTTCATAAGTCTGTCCTGCCGAGTGAAAAAGAGCTACTGCACATAATCATACAATGCAGGCCATCTAAGATATGGCTAACACGTGAAAGCTCACATGTCATCAAGGACTCTCCTCCAATGAGGAATCTTGTGTTTTCATGTGTGTGTGAATGAAACACCTCCTATTTACCACCAAAAAATTGGATCATCTAGCTCCATATCGACTACAACAACTCTCAGATGGAGCATAGCGATGTGCTCCCAGGCTTAGATGTGGAAGAGTGTGACCCCAGCCTCGATGTCTTTTCTGTCAACATATGCAAACTCATGTAAATCTCTATACAATGAGGCCAATAGTACTAGCCCCCATGCAAAGCATACTCATCGCTAGACCATCTGCTCCCAAGAAAGCCCCCATCTAGGACTAAAATATTGGCTTTGCCGATCTGGTGCAACAAGACCCAATATGATGGCTGCTATAACCAAGTGAAAGGGTGACACGATAGGCTTGTGACGCTCCAGCTCGATCTGGCCCTCGTAAAAGACAATCTCATTGAGGCCCATCACATCATAGTAGGCCTCCCTCTCAACATCCACATCGTATATCACACACTCTCCATGGATGGGTAGTCTAAGTATCTGCCACACATTCTCTAGTGTGACCATAGCCTCGCTTGTCAGAAGGTGGAAGGAGGATGTCTCACTGTGCCATCACTCTGAAAGCACTGTCATCATCCCTAAATGAGTCCTCACCGATGATGCATAAGCAATGTACTAGAGTCTGATCGCCCCTAGGTGCTCTTGTTACCGCTTGGGCATATCCTCCAAAATGTCAAAAAGTAACCGATACCTCTGCTTGCATGAATGAAGGATCCCCACCTCCTCCTACATTAGGAAAGCCACCACATTAAAAAATTGATTAAAAATCATGATCCTAATTTTCCTTGGCATGCCTCAAAATAGTTTGTGCATCACTGTTTATGGGTGCGATGCAATATGAAAGTTCAAAATTGTGTCGCTTGGAGCCCTAAATTCTTAAACTCCATTGTTGTGGCATAGTTAGTTTAATGTCAAACCCTAAATTGCAAGGTGGAACATCGCAATGTTGTTCTCACATGCAGTCCAGTTTGGAGTTTGAACCCTAACTCCAAACTGTGCCATGACGTCGCTATTCATGACTGTGGTGTAGTTTAAGGCCACACGACACCAAAAGAAAGTTTCAAGTAGCACAATATTGGACTGCTAGTAAAAAACCTAATTCTTAAGCTAATAAATGTGCACAAAAATTGAAAAACAAGGTCAAGTCAAGTTGACTCACCAGTGGTCTAGTGCTAGGCAGCCTCTAGTGTGTGCATACTCAATTCTAAATGTGGCAGGGAAGCTGTTGTTGTGCTATCTCTCGAAGGGGTCAGAGCTCAAAGGTGTAGAATCTCAAAGAGCTGAATTTGCAAACGAATTGGAAATGGCCCCTCGAGGCCTATTTAAGATTGAAAATTAGGATTTTTTGACCCCATTTAGTCGTCTAGCCAGGGTTTTGGTCCCCTGATCCTGTTTTCGCCCAATCGGGGGCCGTTTTGCACCATTTTTCTCGCATCCTTGCACGTTCCTTGGCACCCTAGAGCTTTTTTGGACCCGCCGGGCATCTTGTCCTCTTTTTTCGCAAGATCACCCAAAAATCCAAATTTTCATTTGATCTCTCGAGGGGGCAGTATATCAACATGTTTCCTCTCACCGGGGCAATAGTGAGGCAATTTTGAAAATCATTTTTTTTTTTAATTTTGATCAAGACAGTTTATTCTTTGAACCAACACAATGAGTACTTTGCTTCAAAGAGGGGCAAAATGTAGACATGGAAAATATACTGACACACTTGATCCTGATTATGAATGTCGTTTCGTCCTAAATCATCACTCTTCATCCCTTAATTAATTTAATCATCATTTATCTAATTAAGTCATTCTCTCTTGTTAATTAAATAAATCAAAGTTATTTAACTAACCCTCTAGTCTCTATTTAATTAAATAATTCATTTTATTTGATTAAATCTCTAAGGTCATCTTATTAAATTAAATAAATTAAACCTTGTTTAATTTAATCCATCATCATCCTCTCTGATTAAATAAATCAAATCTTTATTTAATTAAATCTAAATCATATTCTCCTCAACTTTGATTTAAATCAACCCAAAAATCTAAATCAAATTGTCACATCATTTAATCCCTCATTAAATTAATTAAATCCTGATTAATTTAATCTTAATCATCCAATTCCTCTAGATTTTTCCACTTGCACATGAAAATACATTTAATTGATTTATTAAATCCCCATTTTCTTTCAACTTGGCATCTTTAGGGGAATATTCCTCCAAGTTTTAAAATCCCTCAAAGTGGATTTGTCCTTCCAACAAGACATTCATTCCCTCTTACATGTCCTTCTGCATTGAGCCAAGTGGCAATTTAATTCATTCTTTTTCCCTCTAACATGTCATTTCATGATTTTCAAATTCCACCTAATATTGTGCACATTCATCAAAATGTGCTCAAGCTTCCTCCATTCACATCTTGACAAGTGGCACTTTCCCATTGAATGTTGAATGATCCCACATTTTTGCTCATTCCTTCATCTTGTCTTTCTATAAATAGAAGACTTTCCTTTGTATTTTAGATCCACAACTTAGTGCAAAGTTACTCTCTTCACATTGAGAGCTAATTTTATCCATTTCATATCAAGTGTTCATCATTTTCATGGTTTCATAACAAGGGTATGCCAAAATCTCATCAAGGATCTTCAACCATCATCAAATCTTCATCAAGCTTGCATAGGAGTTGGGAAAGGGCCAATTTTCACATCAAATTGGCACCAATTCCCCCATGGGATTGAGGGTTTGCTTGTTCAAATAGGATTTCAATCACTTTCTTTGCTTTGTTCTTCAATTTCTTTCCTTTTTGAGCATTGTAGATGAATTTGATGGGGAATCTTGATTCTTACTTTCATTTGATCTAATATTGTGTTTGTTTTCTATGTTTGTCTAGGTAGAGGATTGGGATTATACACATTGTTATGAGCAACACATTTAAACAAACCATAAAATCTTTAACATTCTTAAACATTGGGCTTTACTGAGCCACAATCCATTGTGTTTTCCATCCTGCAACTATTTTGTGCACTGGTCCTGATCATATGCACTAGCATTTTCATTTTTTCATTATCATGATCTTGCATATTTATCATTTTCATATTGCATGTATGACATCTTGTGCTTTATCTTAACTCTTGTCTCTTGTCGTCATCAATATCATTATCTTTTTATATCTTTTCTTTTCTTGTCACATTCTAAGGAAGCTCGAGGATCTCTACACCTTGTTGTGTAGGAAGGAGAGTAAGGAATGGGGCATGAGTATTTCTTATGTGTGTGTATCGAGTCAATCCATCCTATGATGATTACAGAAAGAATAACCGATAACAAAGGGGGATTTGTTTCAGTCTATGATGAAACAAATGATCACTTCATAGCCTTTCCATTCCATTCATTTCTATATCCAACCTTTCATATCCTTTCCTCCCATATCCAATACATTTCATAAGACATTTATATGCTTTCCTTACATCACATCAATGTGTTGCATTCCTTTCTTCTCTGGATCCACCTAGGTCATTCATATTTCTAAATCTTGCATATCATTTTCTATCTACAACTCAAAAATGATCACTTCATAGCCTTTCCATTCCATTCATTTCCATATCCAACCTTTCATATCCATTCCTCCCATATCAAATACTTTTCATAAGCCATTTATATGATTTGCTTGCATCTAATCAATGTTTCACATTCCTTTCTTCATTGCACCCACCTAGGTCATTCATATTTCTAAATCTTTCATATCATTATCTATCTACAACTCAAACATACCTTCATCTATCATAACAAGATTGACACCATACCATATGAAGAACAATATCAAGGAAATATCAAGGTTATGCAATCAAAGACTAAGGGCAACAACCATATCAAGATTCCATGTTCAATGTGAGTTTGTTTCATTTCATGCATGCATTATCTTCTAGCTCTTAGACAAAATTGAGGTTTACAATTGGTGTTTACAGATCTCAAGTGTTAACATGTTCATATAGAAGTCTTAAATATGTATCTTCTTGCTTGAAAAGTGTTACGAAAGTGTTCTCAATTGTTGTGATTGACAAACGTATGAGTTACAATGTTGTGTTCTACTTGTATACTTTAAACATATCACATGCCTTATGTATACTTCAACATTTTTCAGACATGTCTATGTTGATGTTGTTTGTCATTGATGTTAAAGGTAAATAGAGTTGGTAATGCAAAAGGTGTTTGATTCCAACTACATGCAGAGTGAGTTGCTTCATTGTGTTGTCATGGATTGGTTTCATAGAGATTATTCATTCATTTGGCGATCTACAACCAAAGTGGTTGTTGATATTCATGTCAAAGTCCTTGTTGCTCACTCATTACTTGTTCACATGGTGTTGGTGCAAAAGGTATTGATAGTTGTTACAAAATTTTGATAGAGTTGTTTCATGACAAAGTCAAAGGTATTGAACAAGTACTCATTGCACATTCATCATTCACATTTTATTCTGGATGGCTAATACATTTTGATGTTGTGACTCTAAGGTATTCACTGGATAGGTTTTTGGCATAAAGACATGATTGGTGTTTGTTGATGAGATCTTCATGCTTCTACAAGGATCTAAACCAATGTCAAAAGCATAATATTTTGCATCAAAGGTATATGGTTATAATCAAAGGTTACAGATCAATTACAGGTTTTGAAGCCCATTGAGTTTATTTAAAGTTATTTTTCATTCTTTCATTGCTTGCAAGTTTGTTCTTAAACCCTATACGAGGTTCATTATGCAAATTTTATAACAGGTTTACTCCCATCTACAAAGGTTCATTATGCTTGAGTGTAATTAAACTGCCAAGGGGTACTTGATTGAGTTCATGTAATTGGATTTTTGGACTGTCATTAATAGGTTTACAGTGTTCAATATTTTACTATTATGCTTTGATAGATTTTTTTCAAGCATGTGTAGCTTGTTCAAAATCACCTATTTTAGGCTTTAGGCCATAGCAGCAAGGAACTCAACTATTTGATTAAATGATTTGGTAGACATGTATGAATAATGTGGTAGGATAGACAAGGCAGTGAACTGTTTCATAAAATGCCTCAAAGAAATGTGGTCTCATGATGATGGGATGCCATGAAAATCCATATAGCAGCAAGGCAACACTATGGATTGTCATGGCATTCCATCACCACATGACCAAATTTCTTTCAGGAATTTTATCAAATAGTCCACTGCCTTGTCTATGTTGTTGCTTACTATTATGGTTTGATAGATTTTTTGCAAGCATGTGTAGCTTGTTCAAAAGAACCTATTTTAGGCTTTTATCCATAGTAGCAAGGCAGTGAACTGTTTGATAGATTGCTTTGTTAGACATGTATGAAAAATGTGGTAGTATAGTGAACTATTTCATAAAATGCCTCAAAGAAACTTGGTCTCATGGTGATGGAATGCAATGATAATCCATATTGCAGCAGTTGCAATATGGATTATCATGGCATTCCATCACCATGAGACCAAGTTTCTTTGAGGAATTTTATGAAACAGTTCACTATGCTACCACATTTTTCATACATGTCTAACAAAGCAATCTATCAAACAGGTCATTGCCTTGTTGCTATGGCTAAAAGCCTAAAATTGGTTCTTTTGAACAAGCTACACATGCTTGCAAAAAATTTATCAAAGCATAATAGTAAATATGGATTGTTATGGCTTCCAACACCATGGCTAAATAGTAAATATGGATTGTTGAAAAAATCTATCAAAGCATAATTCTAAATATGGATTATCATTGCATTCCAACACCATGGTCTTGGAATACTATGACAAGCCATAGACAAGCAATATAAATAGTTCATTTCCTAGTCTATGGCTTGTCATGGCATTCCAATCACCATGATGTTGCAATGCCATGACAATCCATATTTACTATTATGCTTTGATAGTAAACACCCAATGTTTTCCAACAAGCATATACATGCAAAATATGATTGTAAGTTGGAAAACATGGTGTGACGTGAGTATATGTCTACCAAAAAATAGTAGCAACCCATAGATAAGCAATCATACATAGAAACAATTCATTTCCTTGTCTACGGATTCTCATGGAAATCCAATCACCATGGTGTCACAATGCCATGACAATCGATATTTACTATCATGCTTTGATAGTAAACACCTGATGTTTTCCAACAAGCATATATATGCATAGTATGTTTGCAAGTTGGAAAACACACTGTGACCTGAGTATATGTCTACGAAAACATAATGGCAACCCATATATAATCAATCATACATAGAAACAATTCATTGACTTGTCTATGGCTTGTCATGGCATTCCAACCCACATTGTGTTGGAACGCCACGACAATCCAAATTTATTATTATGATTTGATAGTAACACACAATGTTTTCTAAAAACCATATTAATTAGAATGATCACAAACTAGAAATGAGCCCCACCCAAATTGTAATAAGAGGCCTTCAAAAAAGTCCCTTGTTATAAAGAGGGCAGCCCAGTGGACGTCTTATGATCAAGTTACCTGTGGGTCCAAGTTTAATATTAGTGTCAAATCATTTCATTTAAATATCACAATTTTAAATGGTCAAACAGTTTAAAAGCAATTTTATATCTCATCCCAACTAAAAAAGGTACATGGATGATCCCACAATACTGGTTTACACTTTCTCAGAGATCCTGATTTTTGTTGAAATCACATATTTTTAGAAAATATAATGATTTAAGCCTTGAAAAATTCTATTTAAAGGATTCCAATTGAAGATGGTTTGATCAAACCACCTTAGATCAAACCCCCTTGGATAGAACTCCGCTAGTTTTAAACCATGCCTATAACAGAGTCTCCTTTACACCCATCAAAATGCTGATAAAAAACCCACTTTTGATTTATCTTTTGGGGGATCAAATGAATTCATTTAAATTTTTTTTTTGGGTGAGTATGTAGTCCTTATTTTAAGCTTCCCAAAAAGTATAATTTTAAATAAATTTAATTTGATTATTATATTTATTTTTTATTTCTTATGAATGTAGTTTTTTCACCAAAAATCAAGCTCTTTATTTTGCACATGTGGAAAATAGTAGATTATCAAAAAAAATTTGAAAATAATCAGTGCACTATATATTGAAGTCCTTGATCCAACAAAAAAAATTGAATTTCGATACATACAAAAAAAATTATGTTATTACGGTCTGCCTATGTCTGAATTGTAATTGGTTTGAATTTGAAACTTGATTAAGGAAAAAATATTCAATAAAACACTATGAAACTGAATGAAAGTGCTAGATATCATAGTTACAAATCTAAATTCAAAAAAAATAAAATCTTGTCTTTCAAGGAAAAAAATTTATGTTGTATATGGTGAACATCATTCCTTAAAAATGGTGTTTATTGAAAAAAACTAGTTTTCAAAGGAGATGCAAAAAGAAGTGCAATCTGATTCCAAAAATTTTGAAAAAAATATATTTAGAATCTACAGAAAAAATTTCACAAATCACTAGTTTGCATCATCTTCAAGTTCCTCATGGTTTGGCCGCTATAGGTTCCCGAAAGTGAAGATTTAGTTAGAAAAAATCAATTTAGTGTCTAGTTTGGCCAAAAATTGTAAACTAGTATTATGGGATCACCTGGTAATTATCTTTATTTTTATTGACCAAATTTTAACTTCAACCATTAAACTGGGTGATGAATAACCATATCAAACCCAAAGTGTAACCATATCAAACCTAGAGTAGAAACCCCAAACACCAAAGTGTAACCATATTAAACCCAAAGTAGGAACCCCGAACACCAAAGTCTACCCCATGGAGGAGGTTACAAAAATGAGCCATGTCTGAACTATAATAAAAAGCCTACTAAAGATCTCATCACAAAGAGCACCCATGGCTCATACATATAACGACCAATTATAGACAGAATAAGTCCTAGTGGGTCCAAGTTTAACAAAAAACTCTAGACAATTGAGCAATAAAATTTTGTTTGAAACCATAACTCCTACCATGAGAAAGCACTTCCTTTTGCTTAAATAACAAAAATCAAGTTTCTAACCCTACCCTAATATTATGGGTATGAAATTAAATGAGTAGAGCCTTTGTTGCAATTCATCTACCATCAAGTTTGATTAAGGGCAGATGAGTGGATCAACGAAACCAAAATCAAGTTTTTAATCCCACTCTAGAATTTTTGGGTATGATATTTCAAGAGAAAAGCCTTCCTTGCAAAATCATCTACCATCAAGAGTGAGATTAAGAGTCATCCACAGTATTAAAAACAATTTTATAAAGTCATAAACTCCTATTAAACATCATCATTCTTTTAGAATCAAAACTTTGGTGTTAATTTTCATTTGAATTTCCATGTATTCATAGCACTACGTAAATCGACCATTATATAATATTGTCCAGCTTATGTTGAAGAATATGCAATCAACCAATTAGGTTGACTAAGATCCATTCATGGCATCTATGATTGTCCTAATACAATGCAAATCCATTGTAAGTTCAAAAATTTACATTATACAAAGTAGAAAAGTTGACCTCCTAGGACCTGAAATAATACCCTTATCATATTAGTCATGAAAACAATCCATTAACTTTGTGCTATGCCTTAGGTTAGAGATGTCATACACTAAGCCTCCATGAATCTTGTTCAGAACTGCAAGTTGGCTTAGAGTGAACCTACTTGGATAATTCTTCATTGTATTGAGGGATGTTTGAACAAATCCAATTATCAATGCTTCAAGGACATACATCATACTATCAACCACATCGTTGATCAATTGGATATCAAAGTCAATACTAGAACCTGCATAGCTGAAAGCTTCAATTGGTTACTGTTCAATTGGGACTGTTTCATTTTACAGTTTTCTCTTTCTTTAGTTCCAATTGGTATGTCATAGATTTATTATTGTTTCTATTTTCATTTTTCCCTTATTTGGAGGGCTAATATGTATCTTAATTAGATGGTTGCTATGTAGCTATACTAGTTATGGTTATTGTTTGCTCATAGCCATGGTTCTCTATGTTTTCTCAACAACTTTAATTTAATAAAAAAATAGTGTTATGCAATTGCTCAAATAGACAACTTTCACCAACGAAAATTATGTAACTTTAGAATCAAACATGCATAATTAAAAAACCCAATAATATGTATTATTACAATTCTACAACATAAATCCATTAAGTCAATATTGTAGCAACCCAAACCTGATATCAAGTTGACCTTCCATAAGAGAATTTCTTAAGAAGTTATGTCCTCAATCATAACCACAACTATACTCTACATCATTGTTGTACCATCCATATCACAAGAAACTCATTTCTATGCAAAAAGATAAAACAAGGTTATTATATATCACAAAGACAAATGGAACTTATATTTCAGGGATTTCTTCTATCAGGATGTGGAAAGCTACTTTTGCTGGCATGTAAAATAGGGTCATAATTGGGAATTAGTAGCGTGTAGCAGTATTAAATAGTCAATATTTATTCTAGTGTATATGCAAGTGCATGGAAATATTGGATATGTGTATTAATTTTAAGCTTAGAAATACATGTAGATTATCTTAGTTTGAGCTTAGCATGCCTTTAAATTCAAACTCCATATTGATACAACAAAGCAAGTAAATTATAATCTTTGATGTCTAACTTGCATATTTGTATTCTACATTTATAAATTTGTTCTAGCAATTGAAACAAGAAATATGCAATAAATGGTGCATTGCTTGAAAAAGAGGGAAGAAAATTATTTAAATTAGTTTATAAATGCACATGAGACTAGTTCCTGCAATCATTTTGCATGCATGGCATAGAGAGGAAATAACAATATCAAGAAAAAACAATGTAAACTAACCCCATAAAGTGACAAATTTATTTCAAAAGACTAGTCATTTCATTCTAATGCAAGAAATGAATTAGAATATTGAAGATAATATTTGAATCTTACCTAGGAGGATATGGTTTGCTTCCCAATCCTCAACCCATAAAGTTGCAGAGTTATCACAAAAAACTAACAGTAATACTAATCTTGTCATTCTAATGCAAGCAATAAAGCAAACAATGAAAATGGTCTTTCAATAGTACTTGGTCACTATGGGTTACCTTGTAGTCTACAACCCCCAAAAAAGAATAAAAAATGCAATAGAATGGAAACAATGAAGTGCACAACAAAAAATGCACTTCTAACAATAATTATAGTATGATGCATGGAAGTTTACACAACACAATGTGCAATGGATTCTCATTTTTAGGTTTAATGAAACCATAGATCATAGAATATCTACAACACTCTAAAGTAAATGATAAAATACAGATACGATAATGGATAATGTGATTGCAAGTTGGAAAACACAATGTGATGTGAGTATATGTTTGCCAAAACACAATGGCATGCCATATATAAACAAGCATACATAGAAACAATTCATTGCCTTGTCTATGGCTTCACATGTCATTCCAATCACCATGGTGTAGGAATGCCATGACAAACCAGATCTATTATTATGCTTTGATAGTAAACACACAATGTTTTCCAACAACCATAAACATGCATTCTATGATTGCAAGTTGGAAAACATAGTGTGTGGTGAGTATATGTCTGCCAAAACACAATGGCAAGCCATAGATAAGCAATCATACTTATAAATAGTTCACTACCTTGTCTATGGCTCGCCATGGAATTCCAACCACCATGAAACCACATTTCTTTGAGGGAATTTTCAAACTGTTCACTACTTTGTCTATGTTGTTGCTTACTATTATGCTTACTAATATGTTTTCATAGAAAAAGTAGTGAACTATTCAAAAAAAATCCTCAAACAAATGTGGTCTCTCGGAATAACATGACAAAAAAATGCAATTGGCAGCTGCAATTGTCACTCTAGTATGAATGAATTAATATCTTTGACAGTAGTATTTGGTTGCATAGGTGGAGTTCCCTATAGTTCTGGGTACAGTTTTACAATATATTGTCGATACCTCTACTAAATATGACAATATATATCTACGAGCCAAATTGCATTGCTTGTTAAATAAGGTGTTTCCCATTTTCTAACAAAATTTGGTTAGGGGGTCTCTATTTGCAAATATCACTCTAATTATCATTATATATATGCAATTATCACTCTAACTATCTACAATTATTTTGGAAAAAATAGTAGGACATGAGAATGTCTGCCAAAACATAGTGGCAAGCCATAGATAAGAAATCATACATATAAACAGTTCATTTCCTTGTTTATGTCTTGGCATGGCATTCCATTGACAATGGAGAAATTAATATATTTCAGAATAATACTTGGTTGTGTAGGTGGAGTTCCCTATAGTTGTGGGTATAGTTATTACCTATGCAATGTGAAGTAACTACATAACTGCTTTTAGGTTGACTATGTAAACAAACTATATTGTAGTTTAAATTTTTCCATCTAGCTATGAGCATCAACTTATCAGTTATGCAATGTGAAGTAATGCTTTCAGTTTGAAACATGTGCAATGAAATGAAATGGAAAACATTGGGTGTTTATAAAACTACAACCTGCATCACAACATACCCAAACCCTCATGGTTTTTAAGCCTATGTATGTACGTGTGCATTACAAGTAGCAAGAACACCAATTTCTTAACATTATCACCGATAATGAGTAAACTTGTTGAAAGTGGTGAAACATAGAGTGTTAATGCTTCTTGGAAAACAATGGGTATTTATAAAATAGTGCCTTTCATTACATTCCTAAGGTCTAAATAACAAAATATTTTAAAGACATTCATATTCTTTTGTAAAATTCTAAGATGCAAAATACTGGGTTTTACAAAACCTGCAACCCACTTAAAGTTTGAAAACAATTTACAAACAAAAACCCTCATAATGTTTTAAACCCCTTTACAACTAACAACCCAAATTATTAGAAACCCCTCAACTCACTTTTTTTAGTCTCCCCTTGCTCTCCAACCTTTCACTTTCAACTTGTAGAATGAAAGAGCAAAATACATAGAGTGTTAAAGGTTGTTGGAAACAATGGGTGTTTATAACATGGTCCGCATTTCATTACATTCCTATAGTTTTAATAAAAAAATCTTTTGAAGACATTCATTCTATTTTCTAAGATTCCAAGTTCTCAAAACATTGAGAAACCTGCAACCCACAACAACAACGCACCTATATCCATACAAAACCGCATGAAACCATACATAAAAACATAAACCATTACATACAGTCAGTTAGAAACCCCTCACCTCAAGTCAATTGGTCGTCTCCCCCACCTGCAATGCGCCCTTTCTCTCTAATGTTTCAAATTCAACTTGCAAAATGCGAAAACCCAGAACACATCGTGTTTTCCAAGTGTTTTCAAAGAACAATACTCATTACAATTTAAATTGCATGTATTAATCATATCACCGCCCTTCCCACCACCCACACATAATGGTAGCTTCCGGCACAAGGCAAAAAGATGCTAGCGTAATTCTATGATGGGACACCTCCTCACTTTCTTCGTCATGATGTTTCCCTCTATTGCTAGTTATGTCACTTCTATCATCTGTTTGGCGGGCCCTGCACTATGCCGTCTCTTCATGTTATGTATGTTACCATGTGATGAGCCTAGTTTTTGGTCCAATTTTGGGTAGAATCTATAGTTTATTTGCTGGTAGATGTATGGACCTTAATGTTAAATGTCGGTATTTTCATAATATTTCCCTCAAACTATTGACATTGGCTTAATCCTATCTCTGCAAGCTTTAATGACATTTGGCATAATATGTGGATTATCTATATTGATTTTTCATGTGGTTAATGAATGTTCCTTAAGGTGGTTATAGATGCACAGTTATTATGTGTACTAACTTGACCATGTAGATTTAATATAATAAGTTAAGGAAGACACTGCCAGTTGGGCATGCACCATAACGCCCAACAAAGGAATCACTCCAAGTCAAAGGAGGCCAATGACAAAAGATTCATGCAACTGAACGTAACCGCCTTGTAGTGGAATTTAATGATTGAGCATGCACAGACATTACTGCTGAGTTGAATCTACATTTGGACCTACATGTCTAACCAGATTCCATGCACGCGTAACTGCCATCACTCCATTTCCTTTGTTTTCCCTAAATGGCATCCTCCTAGTCGTGGAGTTGACTACCTCGTTTAGCTGTTAGTATAAATAATGATCTGATGCTCCTTTAGAAGGTTGCATGATTTGATATTGTACTCGCATTCTCCAGTTTTCAGTAATATAGATACATTGCTCTTTTGTACTCATGATTCACAGTGAATAAAATAAAGTTCTGAATTCGAGCATCTGAGTTTTCATTAGTTTTAAAGGATACTTATCCAATGGGTCCCACTTGGTGAGTAATCTATCTTCTTAGTCTAGCATTATTTTAGTATTACTTTTTGTTTAGTACTTAGTTAGAAATCTGAAACTGACTATTCCTGCAGCCACTAGAATTTCATTATGTGACTGTTCCTGTAGCCAAAGTAGATAGAGCAGTGTCCTGTTTGTTGCTCATATTTTTATTCCTGTTATGCATTTCAGCTTAGCATATTCATTGATTGATGTTCAACATTTGTTTCATTCATTTTCAAGCAATTTAATTTTAGTATTATGTGTTCCTTAGCTATAGAATGGAATGACTACTTTGAGTTCCTAGTGCACATATTATGCTGACCCATTTCAAGTTCATGTCCCTAGGTTGACAAATTAAATGCACCTTCATGATGATTGAAATGGCTATTCAGGTTAGATGTCCAATCTATGAATCATGGTTGTAAAGGATTAGTTATAAGATCATTGTAGGAGGCCAACATTTTTGGTGTCATTGTTGGGGATGGTGTCAAACTAGGGAGTCTTTTGGAGTCATTGATAGTTTTCATTGATGTAGTGTTTCTGGAAGTTGTTCTTAGTATATCCTCATTTAGGAAGTAATGACCCACCTTATTATTTACCAGTTCTTTGTGTGAGCCGATAGTGAGTGATACCACATGCATAGAGGAAGGAGAATGGATGCTTATGGGAGATTCCTTCCTAACAATCCTAATCCATTCCAACTAGTTGACTATCAAAATCTACTAGAAGAAGAAGAAGAAGATCCACACCCCTTTGTTGATGCATATCCTGATCTGACTAGTTCTGAAGTCTCCTCTGAAGATCAAAATCAACTTGAGAACCCCTTTGCTTTGGAACAAGATCGAGTACGCATGGGTGATGCAAATAGGAACAGACCTAACCAACCAACTTTTCCTTTCCCCATTTCCCATCAGAATGATGTTGACAACATCAAGAACATTCCTGCCTCAGCACTCCTAAAGTTTTATGGACTTGTCATAGAAGATCCGGATACCTTTTTAATTGAGTTTGACATACTTTGCAGGAGTTATGATTATACTACTGATGCCCATAGGCTTAAGCTATTTCCTACCACTTTGAAAGAAGTTGCGTTAAGATGGTTCATGAGCCTAGGAAGAGATACTATGGAAACTTGGGAAGACACGAAGACAAAATTCCTTGAGAAATACAAGGAATATTACAGAGGTAGTGACATGAGAGGAGGTGACATTTTTAGTATGCAGCAAAAGGAAGATGAGACCCTGGAAGACTACATTGCAAGGTTTCTTTTTTGCCTACAAAAATCTCCACACCATACACTTAATGAAGACTCATAGAAGTTTATTTTCCTAAGAGGAATCAATGATAGTTCACTGATGCCTAGGACCTCATGGGAGGAGGAGATATTTCCCAAGTTCCTTGGGAAGATATCAAGAAAATGTGCCAGAGCTACTCTAGGGTAGCTTGAATGAAAGGGAGAGCTTACCAATCTTCCATGGGTAAGTCAACTACCAATGGAGTCTCAAGAATGGAGATTACTCATTTGTTGGTAGACTTCAAGCAAGACATTATCAATAATCTAGCTACTCAACTAGATACACTTTAGGCCAAGAAGAAGCAAGGGGAGGTAGAGGCAATGTTGACAGAGTATTTCCCCCACTATAGACAAAAGAAGAAGGATTGCAGATGTAAGATGGTAGCTAATCTTGAAAGCAAGCAGGATCCCCTTGAGTTCAAGCCAATCTAGATTGAAGAAGACCAAGTGTACTATGTTGCACAAAGGAAGACTTGGGCTCCAAGACAAGGTATGCCACCAGATCCACTATCCTATGTTGGGTGATATTTCAATTCTTATTCCTCTGGTAACCAACGACAACCCCCATATCCACCAAGTTATGGAGGATATCCACCACATCCTTGGAGTAACCCTCCAAATGCTTGGCCTATTCATCAAAGTTCTCCACCCCAGTGGCATCAACCTCAGGGGAATTGGCAACAATTTCACAAACATTGGCAACCACCTCTAGGAAATTGGCAGCAAACAAATCAATGGAGAGGAGGGAAAAAATGGCCTACTGAGACAACCAATTACATGCAACCACCTTCTCAGCCCGAAGAGCCTGCTATAATGCCTCCACCTACTAATTCCAACTCAAATGCACCTAAACATACTCAACTACTAGCTCAGCCCACATCCAATCCAAATAACAAACCACAACAACAACCTACCTACTCTGCTAATTCAAATCAATTCCCTACATATGTTGTGAGTGTAAGTGATATCCACTTGTGTTCATGTACTACTCTACTGCCCCCTTCCAAGCCCATTATCACTAAGCTCCTTGTGGAAGAGGAAGAGGAACCTTTGAATGATCCCATTTAGCCCAGTGTACCTAAAAATCTTGAACCAGTCCAAGTTAAGCAGACTGAACAAGAGACACCATTTCCTAAGAGATTGGAAGTTTCCAAGAAGGAGAAAGAAAAGGAGGATACAAATATTGATATCTTGGATCAAATGAAGCATATATGTGTCCAGCTACCTCTATTTCAGGCCATAAAGAATGTTCCAATCTATGACAAGGAAATCAAGGAGGCATGTCTTAAGAAGCCAGGTACGAAAAAGAAGGACCTAACTACAGTCCATCTGGTGGGACAGCTAGCTGACATCATGATGGGAAAAGTGACTATTCCCAAGTATAATGATCCAGGTAGTCTTGTGGTAGCAGTTGTTATAAACTAAATCCAAGTAAAGAATTCTCTAAATGATTTAGGTGTAGCAATAAATGTAATGACCAAAGACATCCTGCAACAACTAAATATCACAAGCATGAGGTCCACTCCTACTATCGTGCAGCTTGTTGATAGCTCTACTATCAAACTTGATGGTGTAGTGGAGGATCTTGTGGTAGTTTTAGACTCCTGGGAGCACCCAATAGACTTTATGATTCTTTCTCCTATAGCTACACTAGGCGAGTGTATAAGAGAAAATTTGCACCCCATGTGCAAATCCCCTTTTTTCCTTTATCCACTCTAGAAAACCAAATTCGGAGGATTAATTCCACCTAAGCTTGCTGCTTGCATCACACTTGGAACCTATTTTGAGCGTTGGTGGAGGTGTTTCTATTGGGGATGCCCACAGGGCGTGCAGATGTCTACATGGCGTGCTTACGTCTCTAAAAAATTCTCACGTCTGGAGCCTGTAGAGGCATTATACTTCCCATTGGGGGTCAATTTGTAACAACCTCCTCGACTGACCAACCCGAATATGGCCGTTTTCTTCATCTCCCCTTCAAATTCACTCCTTCCATATGCATTTCATCTTCTAGATCTTCTTCTACACATCTCTTCACCACTTCTAGACTTCATCCACAATCTTCTTCAATCCTATTCCAAGCATTGAGCCCACTCTTGATAGCTCTAAGCATTCTAGCAAAACACTTTACACTTCATAGCAACAACATCAACACTCTACCACTTCAATAGAGCAAGTGTGGAACAAAACACCATGGCATTAGAGGCTTGAGTTCCTCTCATTTTCTCCCCGATTAGCCTTGAGTGCTCTTGGTGGAGATGGTAAGCTTTCACTCCTTTCCTTTATTACTTGGTTGAGTAGCATAACACTATTTTGTAGGGCTTTAAGTGCTCTTTACTTCATTTCTACTTTTCTCTCTATCTATCTGGCTGTCCATGGAGGTGGGAACACCAAAACAGGGTCTAACTGAGGTAGGCCCCTATACAACCACCCAACCATTTCTCTCTCCCTCTTGTGTGCAGGTACTGAATACATTCATGAGCTAGAATTTTCATCATTTGCACGGTCATAAGTATTTCCTTTCTTCTCCTTATCGTCTCTATTCCATTTCAATCTTATTACTTCTTGTTGTTTTCTTGCATTTTGGAGGTTCTTAGTAATTGGAGTGTAAGTCATCACTTAGCCATTTTATGAGACATTCTCATTCTCTATTCCATATAAGACACCAACGCGCTTCTAGGACGTCAGCGTGCTACGCTATCATTTGCATTCTACGCTGATGTCATTTGGTCGAGAGCTTATCAATTTGTCTAGATAATCTTTGTGACCTACTCTTTCAGATTCTAAAACTCTCACCGTTGTTCCATTGAGGTAGTATAGGTAAATTTGTTTCATGAGGCTCTCTAAATGAAGAGAACTCTTGAGTAGTGAATCCCCCTATATTACATTTTGGTGAACCCGATGTGAAGAGAAAATCTTCTATAAAACTAGGAATTTATTTACCCCTACTTGGTGGGGTCATAACTTTTGACTCGGTGCTCAAAATTCAAAACTGTTTGCACTATTGGAAAGGTCTCCTAGAGAAATAGTTCAAACACTAAAATACCTATGCCTTCAACAATTGAATTTTAGGGACCGACGCAAGTTCTAACCTCAAATTTTGCTCCGAAGACCTCCAAAAACGCAAATTAGTAGAACATAGAAAATACCAAAAAAATTGTAATGGAAATAATATCTTCTTTTATTTGTTTTGTATCTGACTTTTCTCAAGATGTTAGTGATGTTCCATTTAATCCATGTGATATTGACTTGGATTTACTCATGTCACTTGGTATCTTTGATCCTTCTCATGAGATTCCTCCTGCTTCAGAGGGTATCCTATTGCAAGAAGATGAAATCATTGATACATTTCTTAATGTTACTTTACCTTCCCTTCATTCCAATGCACTCTCTTTTAGAGGATGATGCATTCGTGAAGATGAGTCTCTTATACCTTCCAATGCACTCTCTTCTAAAGACGTTACATGTGTGAATGATGAATCTCATATTTTTTCTAATGCACTCTCTTCTAGAGATGGTGCATTAGCGCATGATGAACCTCCTTCCACATTTGATTCTCTCTGGATCGATGTTAAGAATTTTCCTTCAAATAATTATTCCATGTTTGATCTTGTTTGGATTGATGTTGAGAATATGTATTCAAATAATTGTTCTACTAGTTGTGATGATTCTTTAAATGTAATCTATGTCTCTACTTCCCTTCAAAGGCCTAAGAGACCAATCGTTTACATGACTCTAGCTAGTTCTTCCCCTAAAAGGGTTTGTTCTATCGAAGGTGTTCCATTTGATTGTGATTCCCTTAATTTTCCTAAGGCTCCCTCTTATAGTGATAGCCCATACTTATGATAATAATATGAATAAACAACCTAGCCTTCTCCAATCTCCTAAACATATGACTAAAGCACCTACTAATTATGATCTTGTCGAGCAACCTTGGGTTACTCCTGATAAGGTCTCACTATGGGATTTGCTTCAATCTACTCCTACCTCTCCTCAAAGGAATGCATGTATTAGTGATGATTGGGATTCCTTAGACTTTACAAGTTCCTTTATCCAGGAATTTAAAGTCAGCCCGATCCACTTAGATCTTCCGATAACATCATCCGCACTCGCTATTGAAGATGCTTACTCTTTTGTATCGTGGGGTAAGGTGAATGGAAACTATAATGTTCTTGGTGTTGATCCTCCTTCTAAGGAAGATGATCACACTTCTGTTATGTAGATCCTCCTCCTTTGTCTTCTATCTTTGTATCTTCTTCTTGTGAGTAGTCAAACTTCTCTCCATAAGAGAAAGGGTTGCTTCCTACTCCTAATCCTTTATCTAAGCAAGAGTATATTTTTTTGTAGCTTCTAAAAGCCCGCTTAATCACTCTTCCTTCTACATGTAATAAACTTCATAAACATGATGAAGGAAAACATCCTTTTTTTGCATACCATCGAGTTCCTAGCCATTCCACTAGCGAATGTAAGGCCTTGAAGACAAAAATTTAACAACTTTGTGATTTAGGAGCCATCAAACTCCCGTTTGATTGATGCACTTGCCTTTTCTTTGCATGACAAGTGATAGCGATGTTTACCTCTATCTTGTTCTAAGTATTTTGCATGGTTTTCCTCCCTTGTACGTTGGGGGTAGTGATAACTCATTTCGGAGATGTGTCCTTCTTAAGGACCCCTCTCTTCGCTATGTCTTTCAAATGAAGCGTCCCTTGGGACCTCTTTGAAATATTTTCTCTCAAATGAATTCTTTGCATCTAGCTTGGGGGTAGCCTGAGTAGACCTCGCTTTTCAAACAACACATCCTTTGAGTGGACCCCCTCTTTCTTTTGAACAGTTCCCGAGGGACCCCCTTTGAAAGTATTTACTTTAAATGAATTCTTGGCGTCTAGCTTGGGAAATCTTGACTAGACATTGCTTTTCAAATGACACATCCCTTGAGTGGGCCCCTCTTTTTTCATGCCAGGTTCCTAAGGGACCCCTTTGGAAGTTTCCCAACTTATCAACAATTTGTGTGACTGTTTGCTTACTCACCTACACAACCGCTTTTTCACATGTTCTATCTGTGGGTAGACATGCCATTACTTTTCAACTCTGTGGAGTCCACTTCCTTTGGTTTCCTCCATGTGAGAGATCTTGGGGGATACCTCCCTATAGGCCTAAGATCCTGTAGGGCACTTCCTTTGAGCTTCCTCCATGCGAGAGATCTTGGGTATGGCTCCCCTGTAGGTTTGTGGGTCTGTAGGGCGCTTTCTTGGGGTTTCCTTCATGTGAGAGTTCTTGAAGGATACCTTCCTTGCAGGTTTGTGGGTCTATAAGGCACTTTCTTGGATTTTTCCATGTGATAGATCTTAGGGGATGCCTCCTTGTAGGTTTGCAGCCCTGTGAGGTGCTTACATGTTTACTTGGTGATATGGGTTCTCCTCCTCGAGTGAGGTTTTCTTTTATCACCTCTTTTATGATACGGGTTCTCTTCCTCGAGTGGGGTTTTCTTTTATCACACGCTTGCTTTGTGGTGTAGGTTCTACTCCTAAGCGGGTTTTTCTTTCACCACACACTTTGTCCATTTCTATCTTTCTCTTCTCTTATGTATATACTAGATCGAAGATCTGCACCTTCTTCATCCTGAGTATATGCTCTTTCTTCAGCTTTATAGTTTTGCAGAACTATGAAGTCCTCTTTTGACCCTGCATCTGCATCTTCTTCATCCTGAGTATATGCTCTTTCTTCAGCTTTATAGTTCTACAGAACTATGAAGTCCTCTTTTGACCCTGCACTCTCGGGTTCACCAGATCACGATCTTCTTCCTCGATGATTTAGGTATACATTTCTAACCCTACTCTTTCTTGATCTACTTTACCGAGCACTCATCAGTGTTAGTGCTCGCTAAAGTGGGGGAAAAATGTATAAGAGTGAATTTGTACCCCATGTGCAAATCCCCTTTTTTCCTTTATCCACTTTAGAAAACCAAATTTGGAGGATTAATTCCACCTAAGCCCGTTGCTTGCATAACACTTCGTGCCTGTTTTGAGTGTTGATGGAGGTGTTTCTATTAGAAACGCTCGTGTTGTGCACAAATTCTTGCATCTGGAGCCTGCAAAGGCGTTACACTTCCCATTGGGGGTCGATTTGTAATGCCCTCCTTGGCCGACTGACCCGAATATGGCCGTTTTCTTCATCTCCCCTTCAAATTCACTCCTTCCATATGCATTTCATCTTCTATCTTCTTCTACACATCTCTTCACCACTTCTAGACTTCATCCACAATATTCTTCAATCCTCTTCCAAGCATTGAGCTCACTATTGACAACTCTAAGCATTCTAGCAAAACACTTTACACTTCACAGTGGCAACATCAACACTCCACCACTTTAGTAGAGCAAGTGTGGAACAAAACACCATGGAAGTAGAGGCTTGAGTTCCTCTCATTTTCTCCCCCATTAGCCTTGAGTTCTCTTGGTTGAGGTGGTAAGCTTTCACTCCTGTCCTCTAGTACTTGGTTGAGTAGCATAACACTATTTTGTAGTGCTTTGAGTGCTCTTTACTCCATTTCTACTTTTCTCTCTATCTATCTAGCTATCCGTGGAGGTGGGAACACCAAAACGGGGTATGACTGAGGCAGGCCCCTATACAACCACCCAACCGTTTCTCTCCCCCTCTTGTGTGCAGTTATTGAAGACATTCACAAGCTAGAAGCTTCATCATTCGCATGGTCGTAAGTATTTCCTTTCTTCTCCTTATCGTCTCTATTCCATTTCAATCTTATTACTTGTTTTCTTGCATTCTAGAGGTTCTTAGTAATCGGAGTGTAAGTCATCACTTTGCCATTTTCTAAGACATTCTTGTTCTCTGGTCCGTACGAGACGCCACCGCACTTCTAGGGTGTCAGCATGCCTTGTTGTCATCTGTATTTTGCGCTAACATCCTTTGGCCGAGAGCTTATCAATCTATCCAAAGAATCTTTGTGACCTGATCTTTCAGATTCTGAAACTCTCGCTTGTATTCCATTGAGGTAGTATAGGGAAGTTCACCTCATGAGGCTCTCTGAATGAAGAGAACTCATGAGTAGCGAATCCCCCTATATTACAACGAGTATCCCATCATTCTTGGAAGGCCATGGTTAGCAACTATAGATGCATACATTGGATGTTGGTCAGGTGACATGAGCATTTTAGATGGGAGGAGCACTAAAAAATTTGTTCTCTATCCTCTTGCTTAGCCATCTCATGATGAAGATAATCTCGTATGGCCACATGTTGGTGAAGAGGCCGGGGAAGTTAACTCTATGGCACAACTTATGATGCTAGGTAAAATCTCTTTCATGCAGCTCCAAGATGAGGATGAAGTATTGGATAATATCATTCAGAACCATTGTGAAGTGGAGGAAGCACCATCTTCTCATTCTACTACTCCATTCAAGACAATTTTTCCCACTCTTCCTGCAACCACTGTTCCTGTAGACATTCTTCCTTCAACCACTATTCCTGCCGATAAACTTCCTCCAGCCACTGTTCGTGCAGCCACTGTTCCTACAGATAGAATTCCTACAGCAATAGGTATGTCCCATACATTGATGCCATATGAGCTAAAGGTACCATGTGTTAATGAGGTAGCCATGATAGAGTTAACTACACAACTACATGTTTCAGAAGGAGAATATTTGAATGTTAATAGTAAATTAAATGGAGAACAACAATTGCTATTGGTGAACCTATTAAGGACCCATCAACATGCATTTACATGGGATTATCATGATATGAAGGGATTGGATCCTAAACTTTGTATACACAAAATTTACTTCAGAGATAAATGCACCCCAGTAAGACAGCCATAAAGAAGAATTAACCTTGCACTAAGAGAGATTGTGAAAGGAGAACTGCAAAAATTACTAGATGCAGGATTTATCTACACCATTTTAGATAGTCAGTGGGTGTCTCCATTACTGATTGTTCCCAAGAAAGGAGGGAAATGGTGAGTTTGTGTTTATTATAGGGAACTTAATGTTGCCACCAAGAAGGATCACTTTCGTTTACCCTTCATTGATCAAGTTTTCGACACACTTGCAGGAAAGCAATACTTTTCTTTTCTAGATGGATTTAGCGGCTACAACCAGATCCAAATTGCACTAGAGGACTAGGAGAAGACTACATTTACCTGCCCATGGGGGACCTATGCCTATTCGATTCTCCCATTTGGATTATGCAATACACCTGCAACTTTTCAGAGGGTAGTCATTAGCATCTTCTCAGACATTTCTCATGATTACATGGAAATTTATATGGATGAATTTACCACTTATGGTGTTGATTTTAATCAAGCATTGGAAAATCTCAAGAGGGTCTTGCAAAGATGTGAAGACCAAAAATTATCCTTAAATAGTGAAAAGTGCTTCATGATGATGTAGGAAGGTGTAGTTCTTGGCCACTACATCTCCCATAAGGGAATTCAAGTAGATCCTGCAAAGATTGAGGTAATCACAAATCTGCCCACACCTGCAAAACAAAAAGATGTTAGGAGTTTCTTGGGTCATGCAGGATATTATAGGCATTTCATCAAGGATTTCAACAAGGTAGCAACACCATTGTACACTCTTCTCACTAAAGATGTTGAATTTCAGTGGATTGAAGCCTTTGACAAGGCATTTTCTGACTTGAAGGTAGCTTTGACTCATGCTCCTATACTCAAAGGGCCTAATTGGGAGCTCCCTTTCCACATCCATATTGATGCATCAAATTATGCCATAGGAGAAGTCTTAGGATAGAAAGAAGGAGCTATTCAAAACACCATTTACTTTGTCAGCAAAATTTACAAGGAGCTTAATTCAATTATATAGTGATAGAAAAAGAAATGCTGGTAGTAATCAATGCACTTAACAAATTCAAACATTACATAACAGGTTACCAAATCTTTGTGCACACAGATCATGTAGCCATTATATATCTCATAAATTAACCTTTGATCATAGGTACATTGGCCAGATGGTTATTGTTGATGCAAGAGTTTGATATAACCATTGTGGATAAGCCAGGGAAGGCCAACGTTGTTGCAGATTTTCTTTCAAGGCTAACTACATCAGAAGATAATCAACCCATAGATGACTCTTTCCCTAATGAGCATCTATTCTCCCTTAGTGTACAAACACCCTGGTATGCTGACATAGCCAATTACTTGGTCACATGTAGAATTTCTTTGCACTTCTCTCCAAGAGAGAAAAGGGCACTCATTGAAAAATCTTTTCCTTTCTCTTGGATTGTTGGATTTTTTTTATACTGGACCTGACCATGTCATGAGGAGGTGTGTGAGAGAAGATGAGACATATGAAATTTTGCATGCATGCCACAATGAACCATGTGGAGGACACTTTGCAGCCAAGAGGACAATAATGAAGGTTTTGAACATAGGATATTACTAGCCAACACTCTACAAGGATGCAAGAAAGTATACCAAAAAATGTGATAGATGCCAAAGAATGGGTAGACCAACTAGGTCTGATGAGATTCCACTGTACCCTCAGGTAGTAATCACTCCCTTTGACAAGTGGGGATAGGATTTTGTGGGAACCATTGACCCTCCATCAAATGGTAAGTCTTATATATTGGTATGCACTGATTATGTGACAAAATGGGTAGAAGTTAAGGCTATGAAGCATGCAAGAGATAACAAGGTTACATAATTTCTTTATGAGGAGATTTTCACAAGATATGGAGTGCCAAGAGAAATAGTGACTGATCAAGGGGCACAATTCACATCAACCCTTGTTGTAGCACTAGTTAATGAGTACAACATAAGGAACATGAAGTCTAATCCTTATCACCCATAGACTAATGGCCAAGTTGAAGTGACCAATAGAGAGATTGAAGCCATTCTGACTAAAACAATAGCTATTCATAGAAAGGATTGGACAAACAAATTACCAAAAGCTATTTGGGCCTATAGGACAACCTGGAAAACAACTATAGGCTTCACCCTATTTGAGTTGTTGTATGGAACTATAGCTATGATGCAAGTTCAATTTGAATAAAAGACTCTATAAACTGCAATACATTTGGGGATGGATATTTTTGAGGCACAAAGAGAAAGAGTCATGTAGCTAAACACTTTGGATGAGATAAGAAGAGAAACCCTGTAGCATATGGAAGTGCTGTAGAATCAGAGAATCAAGTGGCATGACAAATTTATCAAGGACAAGAAATTCCAACCAGGAGATTGGGCCCTGCTCTATGACTCAAGATACCAAGACAATGCAGGAAAATTGCAGACAAGGTGGCTAGGACCATATGAAGTTGCTGAAGTCTTCCCTAATGGAGCTGTTCAACTTACCACCATTGACCCTGTCAGGTTCAAATTACTTGTCAATGGTCATCACCTCAAATTATATCACAAGCCAGTTTCCAAAGAAGAGTTCCTGCAACAATTCACCCAGCATTCAACACTCGAGCTTCCTACATCTAAAGGGAATGAACCTAGTGTCCCTCCTAGCCAATTAAGGTACGTAATCTCTCATAATAAAGAATTTCACTTGCATGGAAGTCCATTTCTTCACCCATCCACCCATCCACCCATCCATCACCACCTTTCTCTCTCTTCCATCACTTCATTCCACCTCACCTCACTCCACTTCATTTTCATTAATTGCTCAATTTCTTCCCACAATGTGAGTGATACTTTCTCCACAATCTTTGCAGCAAATCTTCCACACATTTAGGTATGTGCACATTAATTTCTATCTTTAATCATCTTTTAAGTGCGTTCATTTAATCACTATATGCTAGGATAGAAGTTTACATAAAATGCCATCATTCCCTATCAAATCACCACTCCCATCTCGCATGTGTGGACACATGTCCAAATTTAGGTTGGGAGGAGGGGAAAGAAAATGATGTAAATATATTGCCCATGTGTCAATTTATGCTAGGCTACATCAAAAAATTTAAAATGAGCTGATTTGAAATCTAAGTGAGAGGATGACTTGCATGTGTGAAGTGACATTAAATGTAGCCACCATTTCTTCCCATCATAATTCCCCTTTATCACTCCTTTTCCTGCCATTATTTCCCCTGTCATAATCTTGACTTATAAGAAAAAAGGTGAAATAAAGAAAAGAAAATTCAGCCAATATTGGCATTGGAAATTTAGCAGGTACTACAGGAAAGTGAGCTTGATTTTCAGATGGGAATTGCAGGAAAGAAGTTACAAAGCATTTGTTTCATTGCAGACAAAGGGAGGTGAGTTAATTCGAAATGAAGCCATGATGCATGACATTTTATTGCAGGATGCACAATGCCTAGCCGAAATTAGAAACTGCAAATGGTTAGATTACTTCCTAAAGCTAGATGGCTTTGATGAAAGCATTGCCCTTGAATTCGCCCAGAAATTTTCTAAAGGGAAAGCCACAATAAAAGGGTTGGAAATTATGGCAATTGAGGAAAGAATTGCAGAGGTCATAGGGTTACCTGCTGATGGAAAAAAATACCTTGCCTCCAGAGATGCCAGATCAGCCAGGGCTGAATTTACAGAGCCAAATGATCTCCCATTGAGCATTGATAAACAAGGTGCAAAGAGAATGTCTCTTCCTGAGCCATGGAAGCAAATAGCCATTTATATTATCAAATACATCACTTGTGAGAGTTTCTAGTCAAATTTGCATTCTGTACACTTCAAGATTTTGTATCACATGAGGCATGAAAGGAGGATAAATGTGCCCAACATGCTATACAATCTTCTCTCAATCATGGCGGCTGAGACCCAAAAAGGTAGGGATAATTTTTTTTCCCGCCATTGTCTGATTAAATTGCTGGTTGAAAAGTCTCTACATGATGTATTTGCAATAACATAGGAATAATTTATAAATGTTGATCAAATTAGACCCAAGCACTTGCAACCTAGGGCTTTACCTCAACCCCATAGGTCTTGCAAAGGATTGAGCATGGTTGAAGCCCCTCTGGGTGCTTCAACCTCTGGTGTTGGCTCTTGTGTGAATCCTCCTGCAACAAAAGAAACCATAGAAATTAGTTCTTCTAGAACAAAGCACTCAGAAAAATAAAGTTCATCCTTTGATTCTGATGATGACATTCCACTTGAAACCCTGATGAAAACTAGGGCACAAAAGAGAGAAGTAGAAACAAGAAAATAAAAGGAAAAACCATAGACTGTAGAAAGAAAGGTGCCAAGTTCTAAAAAGAGGAAGGTTGACACTGTTCATCCTACAGCCAAAGGAAAGCATGAGAAACCTTTGCAAGAAATCCCTAAGCCTAGTGAGACATCACATGAGGACCCTAAAGCTCCAATGGGGTAGGAGAATGTCTAAGAAGAAGATATATTTGGGAGAGCAACAAATATAACACTGGTCGATCTTGCTAACATTATAGAAGAGTTTGAGGAAAATTAGGATTTCCTACAACATGGGCAAGAAGTCTTACAGTAGGATGTCCTGTAGCAACAACCATAACTAGAGCAAGAGTTCCTACAACCACAACAAGAACAAGAATGAGAGTTCTTGTAGCAAAAGGAAAAAGAAAAAATAGTACCCCTACAGCCAGAGATAACTGGATAACCTGAGTCCATGCAGATAGTGCCATATGAGGAGTCGCCATTGACAAAAAGATTGGTAGGAATTCATAATCCTCCTGATTTTATAGTACATGCAAAAATTTTGAATTTATGGAAAGAAATACAAAGAAGGGAGGAAGAATATAAAAAGGAAAAACATAAATTGAAGAAGGAAATTCAAAAGAAGGATGAGGAGATTGAAGATAAAGATGCAGAAATTGCCACCCTGAAGCAGAGGGTGGATGATATGGTAGCTTTGGAACCAAAGATTTTGGAATGTAGGACCCCTCCAAGGGTCTATGCTCTGATCCTGAAAGACAAGTATCTCTCTTTTAAGCTGTCAAGGATTGCCTTAGGTTTGAATCCTTCTATTGATACCCCTATGGAATTTTTCAATACTTATAGGATTGCCTCCCCTGAAATGAAGAATTTGTTTTGTGAGTTTTATTTGCATAATTTTGTTGTAACTCAAGACCATGATTGGAACCCGTTGTTGTATGTTGGGGATGTCAAATTGAGGGCATTTATGTCTTGGGTATAAAATGATATTAGATGGGGACAACAACATGGAGCTTATAAGCAATTGGATTATGATATCCCTCTGCCCATTAGAGTTGAATCAAGCAACCCAAGGGATATTTACAGAGAATGGCACAAAATGCTTCTCAGACCTAGTTATGGCAACATGATTATGCCTTGGATTGAGGCAGTTTACAGTGAGTATGAGGTAAAAAAAACAACAAAGGAGGAAACTATGAGAAGATGTCTATCACAAAGATGGAATAGTCTATCTGATGAGCTGAAGTAGGCTGAGCCTCATTCCATCCATAATTATGCTGCAACACTAACGAGGATTGATAGGTATATTTAGATTGGGAGAACTCAGGGGTGGTCTTGGCTTCCCCTGACTTTCCAACCACCCATGCTCATGTGGCCAATGCCAAACTTCATATTCTACTAGTATGACATTGCTTTAGAAAAGCAGAGATGGAACATATTTGACAGATTGGGAGGATTCTATTGGGATCCTAATTCATGCATTGTAGCCATTGATGTTGGACAACTATCAATTGAAAATTTTAGAGCTTTGACCAAGTAGAAGAACAACCCTTCCCCTACTGGAGGACCAACAAAACGTTAGGTTGGGGGGAGTGATGAGCCTAGTTTTTGATCCAATTTTGGGTAGAATCTATAGTTTATTTTCTGGTAGATGTCATGGACCTTAATGTTAAATGTCAGTATTTTCATAATGTTTCCCTCAAACTACTTACATTGGAATTAATCCAATCTTTGCAAACTTTAATGACATTTGGCATAATATGTGAATTATCTATATTGATTTTGCATGTGGTTAATGGATGTTCCTTAAGGTGGTTCTAGATGAGCAGTTATTATGCGTACTAACTTTACCATGCAGATTTAATATACTAAGTTAAGGAAGACACCACTAGCTAGGCACACACCATAACGTGTAGCAAAGGAATCGCTCCAAGTCAAAGGAGGTCGACAATAGAAGATTCTTCATGCAACTGAGCGTAACCGCCTTGTAGTGGAGTTCAATGATTGAGTATGCACGAGCATTATTGCTAAGTTGAATCTATGCTTGGACCTACATGACTGATCAGATTCCATGCACACATAACCGCCATTGCTCCATTTCCTCTATTTTCCCAAATGACATCCTGCCAGTTGTGGAGTTGATTGCCTCATTTAGCTGCTAGTATAAATAATGATCTGATGCTCCTTCTTCAAAAGGTTGCATGATTTGATATTGTACTTGCACTCTTCAATTTCCAGTAATACATATACATTACTCTTTTTTACTCATGATTCATAGTGAATAAAATAAAGTTATGATTTCGAGTATCTAAGTTTTCATTAGTTTTAGAGGATACTTATCCAAGGGGGCCCACTTGGTGAGTAATATGTCTTCTTAGTCTAGCATTAGTTTATTATTAATTTCTGTTTAGCACTTAGTTAGAAATCTGGAATTGACTGTTCGTGCAGCAAAAGAAGACAGAGCAGTGTCCTATTTGTTGCTCAAATTTTTATTCCTATTATGCATCTCAACTTAGCATAGTCATTGATTGATGTTCAACATTTGTTTCATTCCTTTTCAAGCAATTTAATTTTAGTATTGTGTATTCCTTAGCTATAGAATGGAATGGCTACTTTGAGTTCCTAGTGCACATACTATGCTGACTCATTTCAAGTTCACGTCCCTGGGTTGACAAGTTAAATGCACCTTCATGATGATTGAAATGGCTATTTAGGTTAGATGTCCAATCTCTAAATCATGGTTGTAAAGGCTTAGTTATTAAGATAATTGTAGGAGGCCAACACCATGTATGATTTTATGTATGTTTTCATATGTTTTTGTATGTACATAGGTGCATTTTGTCTAGGAGTTAGCCGACTCCTTCTATTTAATTATTTATTAGTAATTATATTTTTAATAAATAGAAAGTGTTATAATTTCTTTTTTCTTAATGTCAAATTTGATTTGTTTAGATATTTTAAGTTTTATTTTGATTAATAGCTTCAAATATTTAAAGGGGTTTTTAATATTTGACACCATCCTAATCTATATATAACAAACTTTCACTTATTATTGCAACCTCAAAGGTTAAGATGATAATGCTTCATCAACTCAAATACATCAAAAGGTTTTTACTACTTGGAAGCATCCCAATCTATATATAACCACCCTCTACAATTTAAAAAATTTCATTAAGATAATACATATAGGATTGATTTTGCTTATTCTATATTTTTAATATTATTAATTCACTACTATAGATATCTTAAATACATTTATAAAGTTATTTTATTTACTTAAGATTATCTTAAAATGATGTTTTTTTATCATTAAATGTGGCACTATGGGACTACACCCAGTATATTAATATAATAACAAAATTTACAAACTCGTCACTAGTCAATGAGTTTGTCTCGAAAAACTACACAGTTGAATCTGAATAGCAATATCATAATTTGACATGATGTGGAAAATACCTCCTACTTATCAATTGATGAGCTAAAGAAGCTCTATAATGAATGGTTGATGAGGTACACCACTTGTTGAAGGTTTTAAAAATGAGGCTACAAGCTAAGCAAGCTTAACCTTGGAGAAAAATCCATGGTTAAGCGTGTGCTTGAGTTGGAGTAGTACTGGGATGGGTGACATCCCAAGAAGGCTCAATGCTTCACCTCTATGAGCATCACCTAGATGCAATGAGTGCTAAGTGGAACATTCATTATCATGAGAGATGGGTTCTTGTGAACCACTACTCATGAAAATTTGGTCAATGAGTTTGATAGGTATAAGGGAAAGAAATGTATACTATACATTTACATTTATATTTATTTTTCATTGTATGTATGTTACCTATTTTTCACTACAATCTCAAACAGGTAGAGCTGAATTAAATTCATCATTGATAGGTACAAAAATTTCCAAATTTTTGCTGCTAAGTATTCATTGTTCATCATAAAGATCAGATTACATTTTGATTACAGTTTTATTATGCAAGTATTTGAAACATAAAATTGGACATTTGCATAATAATGCTTTTTATTTATTTTCAAAAAACTGAAATCCCGCACAAGCGACGGGAGTAATTGGATTTGATTGTCTTAATCAAATAATGAATACAAAATGGGATAGAATACACTACTGAAGATAACGTAAACACAAAGGAGGGAAGCAATTCATCATTTCCTATGATGATGAACTGCTTTTGCTCGATGTCTTCAATTGTTGCGTCTCCAAGCTGTAGCAATCTCGATTCCACGCTCCATGAACCTGCAAGATTGTAAAAAGAATGATGTTAGAGATTTACTCTAAGCAATGATAAATTACATTCTACTTCATGTCTACGCTACCAATAGGAATGTAATATACATTCAATTAGGCATTCACCAGATGATTGAGTTACAAAGGCTGACAATCAAGGAACACGAAGTTCAATGGAAGCTTTCAGCTTCAATTATTTTTGCTAACTTGTTTGTTTAAATGTGTAGTAACAGGTATAATCAGATCATTTCAACCAAAAGGTACTGTTATGAGTGGTGAGAAATGTGGCTCCCACAAGGGTTGATCCCAGCTCATAACAATAACATAAGCAGAATTTCAATGTATTATCAATCATAAAAGACAGTGATTATTGCATAAGCAAGGATAGCCACAATAGCATCCAACAATGCTTCTATAATGAACATCTACATTCATTAGTATTCATGTATGATGCTATTCTACATTGTACTGATAATGAGAAGAAAGTAGCCTGATCAATAATCATAGACTGAAGTAAGACTTCATGCAAATACAGTCACAGATATCATATGTAAGATGGCATCCCTTTGGAGTTTTTATCATAACCAAGATGGACTGTAAACGAGCAAACAAATATCATATGTAAGAGTGCAGAAATAAGGCAAGTAAAAGAGCATGTATATTGATTAACAAGGACAACTACATTACAATTTGAATAGTGGCAGCTTACCAAATAGTCATAGAACTATGAACAAGCTGGAGTTATGTTTTCATAAGTAACAGTCCCATGAGCACTATATTCAACAATGAAATATGATGAAAACAAAGTATAGTAATGATCAACATATGGAGTTTCATGGCCACAGTCAAAAGGATCACATCTAAAGCTTCCTTGCATAAAGATGGCAGTATGACAGTCCAGATCACATGTTCATAGAGATAGCGGGTTGTTATAAAGACAACAGAGGTGGTCCTTTATATACTAAAAGAATGATCAAAAAAATTTAATACAAAGTGAGCTACAGGTGTGCATTATAAAAGCTACAAGTGAAGGATCAAGTAATTCATCTAATAAAGGTGCATCATGTGAACAAGGAGAGAAGATTGTGAAAGCAGCTGAGTCAAAATCATCGCCAACAGAAGAGACCATTCAAGCATACTAAAAGTGCTCATTGGTACGTAAAATACAGTCATATTTTCAAAGTAGCATGATTCAAATATGAAAATGAATAGAACTGGACAAATGTAGTTGTTACATTGTGGCACGAAGGAATTTTGTTTCAGGGAAAGCATGTTGACATCATATGTTGCACATGATTTTCCAAAACATTTAATAAGGCAACTTTCCAACATTCCATTTGTATTTAAGGCATTTATTCATCAAGAACATAAACAGAGGCAAAATACATATTGCAGCCTTCAGGGAATAACAATACAGTGGTGCATAGTTTCACAAAGGAGTTTCAAAATAACCATGCAAGTTTTCTTCAAAATATAGGAGTTTATAATCTCAAAGTAAACAAGCTATTGTCACAAGAATCAACAAAGAGGAGCTCAAATAGAGAAAATTTCAAAATTTTGCTAGTTTTGGAGACACCAACAAAACCTTCATGTATACCCTGATATATTGAAACCCTTGACTTGATCATGGAGGAATACCCTATTTTAAGGAAAATAAAATAGAAATTACACAGAGTCTCAAAGCGTCTCAAAGCCCATCTGGGTTTTCATCTTTGAAATCATGGCTTGAGTTTTGAGTTCATATACAACAATAATGAAAATACAATGTTTATTTTAAACAATACCCAGATTGAGCATGGAATGGTGCAGCCTAGAATGGAGAGGAGGGTTTTTGTTCACAAAGATTCATCTAGTTGGCTCTCCATGATATTAGTTACAAATTTCTGTCAAGACTCTTTGTGTTTGTGTACAAAAAAATGTTCAAATTTAAACTTCCAAATGAGACACGGGAAATATAATGTAATGCACAATATAGCCACAGGTTTCATCATTTTACTAAAAGAAAACTTCAGGCCAAAACCTCCAAACATGACAAGTATCAATACAGAGAAATATATCAGAAGAAAGCTACAATGAAGCCGCAACTTTTAGGCCAAGATTTATCTCTGAAATGAAGTGAAAAATACATGAAACGACTTAAATTCAGACTTACCTTGTCTCTTAATGCGGAATCAACTCATAGAGAGGTCGATGGCCAGAAAGTTCAAGCTATTTTCTGCAACCTTTCTTCTTTCATGGTGACGCAACTAAGCATTTTTCCTCCAAAGTCAAGTGCAAAGAGAAGTGATGATTAGGGTTTGTGCTTTGCCCTATTATTTTCGCATGTTTGTTTTTGTTTTGTCAAACAAAACTCAAATCATAGTATGTGTGGATATCATAATATGCCCAGTCAATAAACAATATGCATGGTGGTCAACTATTGACAAATGGTTACAATATGCATGATGGTTGGCTAGTATTTATCTAATGGTGAATGCATATTTAAGATATATGCTAAGTATAATATGCATGAAGTTGTGAGTTGTGAAGCCAAGTTTCTGATTTGGCATTAACTTTAATGTTTTAGGTTTGCATTATACCATGTGAAGTTAATTGATTAAATGTTAAATTGTAAATCATTTAATTAATTCAACTATTTTAAGGTGCAAACATAGAACATTAGGTTGCCCCAATCATGCATGATTTACAAAGGCATGAGGATGGAGTTTGTGTATCTTCAAGTTAATGATGAATGCAAGATGCGTAATTTAGATTGTGCATGGAGGAGTAAATATTGAAAATACTAAAAAAAAAATTCGCTCATGCACAAAGTGGAACTTCAGTTTTCAATTATGCAGGTAGTGAGGCTTTTCTTTCAGTTCCACATCAGTTCACGAGGTGTTTTGATCGTGCACATGGAGAGGTGGAGTTTTCTAGGCATAGAGTGTAGTTTGCATCAGTTTTGGGCTATTTTTATCAAGATTCTCTCTTCTGCTCGGATTTCACATTGGAGATATTGTTTTCACTTAAGTTCTCATTTAGTTCTTTTACTGGCTGCTTTATGCATGCCTTTTGTATATATTGGAAAAAGTTTATCTTTTTCCTCCAGTTCTTGTTTTTCAACCTTTACATTCTGTAAAGAGAAATATCTTGTAACTCAACATTTTAGATTTAATATAGTTTTACAGCTTTACAGGTTATCATTTTTGCAGAGTTTCCTTCTTTTCATTATCACTATTTAGCATTAGCCTTCTTAGATTCAAGAGTTTTGTATTTATTGAATGTTTAAGATGTGAATTTAATGTGTTTGATTTCAAAGCCTTTAAATTCCTATCACATTCATGAATACATGTACACGAAAAAAGCAAATTTAGTTACAGATCATAAATTGTGTTGTTAATTTATCCTCTCCTTTAGGTTGTGAAAATATCATTTTCCTTCATTAAGAATGGATTATTAGGCCTTCTGATGAAACACTTATGTAATTAGATTTCCCAATTTGAGTTGTGAAAATAGATTCCGTAATAATCAGTTGTGAATCAATCTGCTCATAAATATCAATTGGGTGCATCACCGATGTTTTAGTTTTAGTTCATGCATTCAGTTCAATCCTTCTTACCCTTTTCTCAGAACAAATCATTCAGGTAACTAATTGATCATCATATAGGAACCAACCTAGAATTTGGAGGTCTATCTTCACCATAGGAATACCCATAGCCTAAAGATAGTTCCCATGTTTCAACAGATTGCTGAATTTAGTCATTCAAGCATTCAAGTGCAATCTGCTTGACAACACTGTAGTTTTATATAAATGTCTTAAATGTGTTATCTTGCATTTAATATAGTTCATTTGATGTGAATTTATAATAATCCATTTAATCATTGTTATCTAAAAAGATTAATCATCAAATTCATTAAACTATGAAAAAATCATGCTTAGTAATTGACATTATAAAACAATAATATTAAATTTGTTTTTTATTTAATAATAAATACGACTTCATATTAAGTTTTTAAAATACAAATTCAAATAATTACTACCAAATAACAACATATTTGTGACTCTTTCTTATTCCAATATTTTCTACTATCTACATGCAAAGAAGCTTCATTATAACAAACAAATTAAACATCAACTATGCTACTCAATACTTCTATTACAATATTAAAAAGGCAAGTCTTACCACACTTATTATAGAATTTGAATGTATTAATTTTATAGAATTTTAAGACTCCAATATACAACAATAAATTAATAGTAGACTTTGTTTTTTGAGTTAAGTTTTCTCAACATTTTTTAATTAATATTATAGATATTTTAAATACATATATGTAAAAAATATCTAGAGATATCGATTTGAAATTATTTTATTTATTTAAGAGTTTTTTTTATAAATTTTCTTATCTATCTAAAATAACCTCAACACTATATTTCTAACATCTTTCAAATAGATAAATTTAAAATATATATGCTAGTTTACTCTATATTTATCTATATTCTCCTTTTCTTCTTTCACTTTTTATTTAAAGTATAATAAGTTACATGTATTTTATTATTTTATCTATGAAATACATAACATATATTTAAAAAAACAATATGTACTTTTTTTTTTCTAAATTAAAAAAATCAAATAAATTATTTATTGCATATTTCAAATAAATTTAATTATGCAGTTATTTTTAAAATATTCTCTACTAAAGTATATAGATAAACAAAAATAATCATGCACACAAACAATAATTTTAGAGTCATTATACTTTTTTATGCGGGTCATATATTTTATTTGTTTTATATTTTTGTATAACATTGTCATTTTTTGAGAAAAATGGATAAAATTATATTAAGAAAAGTATTAATATTAAGACAAATTATAGCAAAAGGACTTCCAAATGGCCAACACCACCATTAAAGCCAAAATCTGAAATATCTAGGTGGGGTTTCCCCAAATCCACCAACCAATTCAACTCCAAGAACTCCAACTTACAACAATACTACCTCTCAACTAAACCTTCATTACAAAGTAGTTAATTTTAGTCATTCTAAAGAAGCTTGAGGAGGTGCACCAAGTTGTCCTGGGAAAGAGATTCCCGCTCATTTACATTCCAATTACTATCACCATCTAAGTCCCACGTAGCCAAGAAATTAGCAATTACATTCCATTATCAAGGAATGTGAGAGAAAGTAACGGTCTCAAAATTAGGGGTAAGGTGAAGAATCTCCTCAACTAGACTCACCATGCTCTAAGAAGAGTCACTCTCACCCTCTTTGTTTAGGAGGGAAACTAAGATCATGGAATCCATCTCACAAATAACTTTTCGCCAACCCAATTCACAAAAAATTTCAAGAGCAACAAGAAGGGCCATAGCCTCCATTTGATTGTTAGAACTTCTCCCATATGAAAGGTGAAAAAAAGATAGTATAACCATTTCTATCATGCCCAATTCCTCCAACCTCGGTAGGTCCTAGATTACCTCTCGACAATCCATCAATATTAATTTTCAAAAAGCCAAGAGGTGGAAGAGACCACTTACCAATCTTGTTTATCTTCTTAGAAACAATTCCTCTATGGTTTGGGTTGTTAAGAGGCAATTTTAGAGAAGAGATCTCTAGAAGAATATCCAATAGAAAGTTAAAAGTGGAAAGAGAACCCTCGAGATAACACATTTCCCCTATAGTTTCATTGATTTGAATCTTTGATCTTGTTCCAAACATCAACACTTTCTCTGAGACATCCCAAAAAATCTTGTGGTTCCTCTCTAACCATATTTTCAAGAGAATAAAAATAGGGCCAATTTCTTAGACAACTTGCAAGAAAAAATGAAGATGTAGGTGGTCTACCCAAGCTAGCCCAAAATTTGATAATAGAGGTAGCATGAATTGTAGGTTACTTCACCTACTCCACCACTATATCCATATTCCAAGTACAAAGGGACATTGAAACAAGAGATAAGCCACATTTTCCTCATTGTTATTGCATAGGACAAACTTAGACAATCCTTGGAAGCATCTCTTCTTGACATTATCAAGTAGGACACTTGTTTTGATACACTAACCAAAGGAACATATTGTATTTTGGCCAAAAAATATGTTCTAGATTGTTTTCCACCACGGGACTTCCTAGATTTCTCTTTTTCATTGTTCTAAAACTTGATAGACAAGAGCCACATAATAAGTCCCTTTTGAATTGTTTCCTCGGCCTAGAGTATCCTAGACAAATAACAAACAACACTTTCTTGAAGAATAGAAGCTAGGGTATTGTGATCTTCAAGAGAACCCCCTCTAGGCCAACTATTGGGCTCCTTCCAAAGGATCTTCTGAGAATTCCCCAAATCTTATAGAGGTTTTAAAATCAATCACCTTTGACCACCCTAATTCAAGAAATATATCACTTAACAACTTCAAGGAGGGGTAGGAAGCAATAATTTATAGACACAAATCCCAAGATTCATTCCAAAAAAGAAAATTTTCCCCTTTTAATAATCTAAAATAGGTCATCCTTAATAAGTGAAGCACCCTTCTTAATTGTATCCCATATCATAGAACCTTTCCTAGCCAAATAAATTCTAGGAACATCTTCATCAACATCACTACCTAAATATTTGTAGTTAAGAAATTGGGCCCACATTTGCATAAGATGCTTGCACCATCTCTAGAAAAGTTTAGCAACAAGGGCATGGAAATTAATCTCTACTTGTCAAAAACCAAGCCTACCAAAACATTTTTTTCTTGTAAACTTGGTCCCAACTAACTAAATTCTATTTTTGATTCTCTAAATTCCTTGCCCAAAGTAACTTTCTAGAAAACATATCAAATTACTTAAGAAATATTTTAGGAGCAAATATAACAAAGAATATATAAATAGGAAGTGCTTGCAAAATAGGCTTTAATAGGATTAGCCTCCCAACAAAACAAAATCATCTTGAAGGTTGAGTGACTAACCTTCATTCAAAATTTCTCTAAGATCTTCTTTCATTGCCCCCTTTTGAGTTTAACAGAAGTTAAATGGATGCCAAGATACTAAAAAGGTAACTTCCCAATTCTAAAACAAAGAATATTAGCAATTCTATGATGGATAACCTCAGGAGTGTTAAAAAAATGTTGGACTTATCTTCATTAATTTGTTGACATGAAGCCACCAAATAAATATCCAAGACTTTCCTAAGACTTTTCACTTCCCTAATAAAGGCCAAACTCAACAAAGTTTTATCATCCACAAACTAATGATGAGATTGAGAGTCCTGGTTTATCAACCAAGACCATCCATGAATACAATCATTAGCCTTTTGGGAATTAAACAATCTACCAAGCCCTTTTGTCATAAGGATAAATAAATAGGGTGATAAAGGATCACCTTACCTGAGCCCATAAGGTTCTGAAAAAGTTGAGGGGATATCATTGATAAGAATCGAGAATGAGGATGAACTCTTGCAACTCAAGATCCAATCAATCCAACCTTCACAAAATCCAAAATACAAAAAGCATACTCCCGAGGAAAGACCAATGAACTATGTCATAAGATTTGGACATGTATCTAGCTTGATAAACATAGCCTTATGCTTGGAACAAGCATATAATGAATTTCCTCCAAAGCTACAATAACCCCATAAAGAATTTGACAACCTTTGACGAAACCTCCTTACTTCTAACAAATGAGAGAGGCCCTAAACCTATTTCAAATGCTCTATAATAAGCAAGTTAGTAATGATCTTATATGTAACATTACATAAGGAAATGGGCCATAAAGAATCAAAGGAGATAGAATCCTCAAGAATCAAAGCAAGAAAAGTAGAATTGATATCCTTTAACATTTGTTTGTTAGATTGGGATTCTTGAACCACCTTGAATAAATCCTCTTTTAAAATGTTGTAGAACTTGAAATAATTCAACTGGAAATCCATTTGGACCAAGAGCTTTACCTTTCTTCAATTGTAAGACCACCTTCTCAACTTCCTCCATAAAAATTGGTCTCATTAGTCAATCGTTCATTTCCTCAAATATTAAAGGGGGAATGCAATTCAGGATAACCCTTTCCTCTTCCAAGGCATGAGAACCAAAATTGGAGAAAAAAGTGGAAAAGTATCTCACTAATTTTAAATAAATATCTTGAAAAGAGGAGAGAGGAACACCTTGGGTGAAGAGATAGAAGGAAACACATTGCCTCCTCTCTAATCCTTGAAAGAATTGTGAAAAAAGTGAGAGTTCTTATAACCTTCTTGAAGCCAATTAACTCTCAATTTTTTCTTCCAAAAAATCTCTTCCCCAAGCTCCCATTCATCTAATTTTTCTTGAGTTCGATCCTTCTCCCTAAAAATAGTCTCAAATGTGATTATGTTCTATCTCTTAATTTTGAGCTTAATAAACTAAATTCTATTGAAGAAAGAGTACTTGATAGAACCAAAGGAAGGCTTACCTTCCAGCCACTAGGTAGCAATGAGCTCACAAAAATTGGGGTCTCTCAACCACATTAACTAAAATTTAAAGGGAGGATTTTTGGGTAGAGAGAAGAGGGAAGATGAAAACTTAATAGGACAATGGTTCAACCCCTTCCACAACAAGATATCAGAAAACAAGGCCCAAGCATCACCAATCCAATGCTTTGAAACTAGAAATCTATCCAACAACTTAGAAATTGAATTTGTACCACACCTTCTATTATTCCAAGTATGAACTCCACCTCTTGGTTTAACATCCACCATGTTAAGAAAATACAAGTTGTCCCTCAATAAAGTAGAAGATGGGTCAAGGCAATTAGAACCATCCAATTTTTCATTAGAACTTAGGATAGCATTAAAATCAACAATTAGATCCAAGGAAGAAGAGGAGCCAAACATCTAACAAATTTAATATGAGACCACAACAAAACCTTACCATGAAAATTTTTAGGAGCATAAATATTAGATAGTAGGATGGATTTCCTAGACTCAAAGCAAGAGCAATGATAGATAAGGAATCTTTTTTGGTAAACCAACCATAGGGGGAATGTCTTCAAGGGTCCCAGATACAAGCTAACCCTCCAACCATACCTTGAGATCCAATACATATACATTGAATATACCTCCAAAGCTTGGAAGAAATAACACTCATTTCCTCAACTGAAAGCTTAGTTTCTTGAATAAAGATCATATCAGGCCTATTATCCTTAATAAGATCTCAAATTTATTTTTGATGGGGGTGATGCCTAACCCTAGAATTCCATGATATCACAATCATTTTTGGGGGTTATTGAAAAGGGTATCTAGTTTCTGAATCACCTTAGATTCAACCAATGATTCCCCCATCATTTTTATCTTCTCATGATCTCGTTTTCTCCCTACTTTTGAATTTTTGTTCTGAGCTTTCTTTTTTATATTATTTTGAAGAAGCCCAAGAAAAGTTGTAACTTTCTATTTACCCTCATCCTTTGCATATGTGACTTGTGGAGCCCCAATTATTACATTATCATCAATATTTTCCAATTGAGCCTCTTGAGAGGATGGACAAACCTCCCTATGGTATAGTCTCCACCAATAACCTTTGGAACTTGTTCTATCACTTGAAAATTCTAAGGAGAAATTTTAATATTGGAGACTTTTTGGGTTTCATTAGCTTCATTTCTTTCAACCTCAATGAGAAATTCCTTAGATTTGGGAACGATTGACTCTTTTTCTGCATGTATCCCTTCTTGCAATTATGAATTAGGATAATCAAAGTTTTCCAAAGCATCAAACCTATTATTAAAGATTCCTCTTATTAAATCCTTCCTTTTTCTATTCAAGTTATCCCCCTTATTCTGAGCCTCCACCAGAATACATCCATTTGGTTATGGCTCCATTGAATGAATTAAGGCTTTCCCTTTTACCTTGTCTCTAATAATCTAGTTTTTTGATAAAGATTAGGGCTCCTCAGGAATCTTGTTTGGATAATTTCTCTACAAGTGCCCATACACATAAAAGATCTGACAACAAAAGGGAGTGCTTCATAATCCAAATTTTGGACCCATTAGTACATGTTACCCAATCTAATTTCTACAGAATCACATGTAGAAGAATATTAAAATCAATTTCAACACAAATACGCATAAAAGTTGTTACTTTATTTTTAGTATTTGATGAGATGGACCCAATGGCTTTCCTAAAATGGCTATAATTTATTGTATAATATCGGGTCTCCAAAATTACATGGGGAGAAGTAGAAGTCAAACCCAAATAGGAATATTAGATGGGAGTTCATCCATTGGGTCAAAACCCACATGTCAGGGCTTAATAAACAGACCCACTTGGCTGTGAAAGTAAGGTCCTTCAAAAAAATTATTATGGTCAGCTATTCTAGATAGAACCACATAAAAGTAGCCATTCACAACAAGAATGATCTCCATATCACCCTCCATATGCCAATTCCTATAAACTTAAGCCTCCAAAAAGGAAATTAAATCCTAATGCCCATGAAATTACAAATCAAGGTACTCTCAAAAAAACACATCACATCTTTTTCTATTGCATTCGGATTATGACCACAATAGGTCGGTCTTTGCTATGTGCCAAACAACCATTCAACTTGGAATGGTTGTCCAAATTTTGGTCCAATTTGAACTCTGCAATTGAATGCAACAAAAACTTAATTATATTTGCATGCCTTGAAGATAAAGGATCGTCACTTCTAACAACATATTTGAAAGAAAAAAAGAGGGGGTTTTCCTTGACCCCTAAGCAATTCCATGTAGCCAAACCCCCAACAATAGGAAGGAGACAACACTACACCCAAAACAACCCATAGAATAGAGAACACACATGCTCACACAAGGAAAACACACAAAAATAACCAACGTAGGCTTGCACCCACATAAAATTGCACAAGGGGAAAGCCTTGGCCACAGATCCTAGACCTGGTAGCAACATAGCCATGCTTGCCTCACTCCCCCCCAACCCCCTTTGTTGATCACTTGCTCCATCAAAAAATATCTTGTATAACACTATCATTATAATTACACCTATCAATGTAATTATTATGATAAAATATTTTCATTTAGAAGACTAAATAATAATATTTAATTAAAAACATATATTTCTAAATAATTTATGTATAATCATTAGTGATTTTTAAAGGTAGCATATACGAAATTTGGTTTATTTTAATAAAAAATTAAGATTAGCAATAATTAAATGTGTGTTGATGAATAAACATAGTTGATTTGTTGATGTGTTTTTTATGCACTTCTCAACACAGGTAATGCATAGGTGCATCACCTCTCTTGAAAGACAATCTTCCACAATCAGATTGCAGAACACTATGCCAAGCTCTCTAATGTCAGTTCTTGACAATGCTTGGAATATCTCAGTTGTTTGATGTGATTTGCTGGAATCACAAGGCGGGCTTACGGATGAGTTACAAAGCAAGTGAAGTTGAGTCTTGAAATGGAGTTCCTAAGATGGAGAGATTGTTGTGTGTTTGCTATAGGTTCAAACAACATTCTCGAACTCCATTTTTGTCATTGGATTTAGCTTTACAATGTGCAATGAACCTTTCCTAAGGTTAATAAAAAAAAGAAAAAAGGGCATGGAAGAGAGAAGGCTCCTAGATCTGCAACTAACTGTGAACAGTGACAATGGAGTTCCTACAATGGACAACTTCCTGAAACAATATTCCGCTTAACCATAAATCTCACACTCTCATGGAATTTGTTCTATCTTCTAAGGTCTGTGAATGTTTCATCTTTCATTCACCATGTACATGCATAAACAAAGACAAAACTATGGGGAAACTTTGAATTTAAGCCCAGACTAACTTTACATAGCTATCTACTATCAGCAAACAACAGAAAGTATCGACTAAGAAGTCATCTACACAGCAAGAATTTTCATAATCATAGGACAACATTCCTAAAATCTATCAAAGCAAGAGAACAATTAACTAGAACATCAATAAAATCTAAGTTAAAAATCTAACAATGGAGGTTGAATCAAGCAACATGTGAGAAACTCAGAAAATGCACCAAGTCAATGTATTTTCATTATAAATTTCTATAGCATGTCTTTACAACAACTCAACTCTCTTTGCAAATGAGAGGAGACCCCTATTTATAGTGCCCCAAAAGTCAAATGAATGGCCAAGATTAATTCTCATTGTGTGGCCAAGATTCATTAAAAAATAGGGTTTCACCAACCCTCAATATATCACAATTTAAAATTACATTTTGTCCCTTCCCTATTTTGTCCTCTAGTGATCACACTAAAGCCTTTTATCTTTTAGCTGATTGCTATTTTACTGTAGCTACTCTTTAGGGAGCTCTTTATCATCAACAGGGCTATCCTCCTGCCTCTTCGATGCTGTATATTTTATGAACTTCAGGATGACCGGTTGCAGCTTGTCTACTTCAATGATTTCATACCGCAGCACTTGGTAGCTCCACTCCTTTGCATTGTCCTCCAACCTCTTCCAGTCCTCATCGTATTTTGCACCTTGGTCCCTGAACAACTCTGATTGATCAAAGGCACGAGCAGCAAAACTCATGAACTCCACCATTATTTCACTAAACATCCCATCTTCCATCTTCTTTTGGAAGTAGGGCTTCACCTTCTTTGGATCCATTTGCACTGTGGGCATATCATACTCTGTCATCAGCTTGAGATAACGAGCGCACTCTGCCCTGATTTCTTTGATCCACTTGATATCCAGATCCACTTTATCCATTATCTACTCCAGCCTTTCTTTCCTATTGCCAAAGTATCGCCGCCACACATCCATCAACCAGTGATCGTCCTTGTTAAATGCAAGCTCCTTTTCCCATGTGGCTTTTGGCAACTGAAGGATAGCCTCGATCTTTGGGAAAGTGGAGTCGTATGCTACAGGGAAGTTAGTGCATAGCTTCTTTGTGCCTTACAAAGATTGCTACAGGTCCAAGAACTTGTTGGTTGTTTGAACAGCCTGGCTAATTCCCATGTTTCCAACATATAAGACTTGTCGGAACCAGTCCTCGGTAGTCTTCTAAAAGTTCTTTCTTCTCTCCATCTTATCAATTTGTTCTTTGGACAGTAGTAGGGGTGCAGTTGTGGATAAGGTAGGCAGGTCATCCACCGATGACCACTACTGGATGTAATTTGTTAAAGCAACCATTTATGCTTTAAGCTCATCTTTTAAAATCTTGTTTTGTTTTATCAAATGTACCACAGTGGCCACTGACTCCTCAATATTCCCTATCTTCTGCTCTCTAGTGGCGAATCCCAAGTCGATGGTGGAGATGTTGTAACTCACCCCAGCCTGGCCAACCATAGGCGTTGCTATTTGCACGGCCCCAGATCCAGAGGTACCCATTGTTACATTGGATCTGCTTTTCAGCTTCTTCTCCTTCTTTGTTGTAATCTGAGCCTGGGATAGGATAGCATCTAATCTCGCCCTCGGGTCCTTTACTACGGGAGTTTTCTTTTCAAGCTATTTTTCTAACCACTCTAGTACAACAGATTTGTCCTTAGGTGAATCATGGTCACCCTCGCCCCCCTCGGCCAAGGCCAAGGTTTCTGTTCTCTTATCTTCTAGGGACATTCCTTTCTCCTTAGCCGTATCTCCTTCTTCTTCATCGGAATCCTAGACGAACACAAGGTGTTTAATAGGAGGCTTGGCAAACAGTTGTCGCAGGGGAGTTTCTTTCTTTTCCATCTCCTCCTCTCCCTTTCCTTTAACTTGTTCAACCTTGTGTGTGGGTCCCTAATTGCTTGATCTCGAGGTCCTTGATAGCTTGGGCTTCTCCCTCAATTTTGTCTTCTTGTTGCTGTTCTTCTTCCTCAAGGAGTGGCCTTTCTACCCCTGTTTCGGTGTCCTTCGGCTGTCGGGCCAGTTCTTCTTCAAGATCATCATCGAAAGCTTGCATGATGACCCTGCCACTGGCATTATCTTCCTCATCTCTGCTCTCTGATGATCCAGTTCCCTCCTCTTCGTAGGCCACCCTATCAATAGTGCGATGTTCATAATTTGGGTGCTCATGATATTCATCGGCCTCCTCTTCAAAGGACCTCGAGGCTTCTTGCTCTCGTTTTTCCCACTCCTTAGAGATTAGCATGGTGGCCTCCATGGCCGGTAGCCCTGTCGGAGGCTGTGAAGGTTGGGCAGTAGCGAGGACCTGAGCCAAGGCTGCCTGAAGCGCAGGATCCATGAGGATCTGGGAGAGCTCGGAAGGGATATTTTGCATATGCTTTGAGAAGGCCTCAGGGAAGGAAGGAGCAAGCATAGGTGTTGTCACCGTAGGCAATGGGAGTGACGTGGTGGGTGACATGGAAGCAGAGGAAGGAGGAGTAGTCATGGCAAAAGAAGAGTCAATTACAGTCACAGGCTCGGTCAGGGACAAAGCGGCAAGATGGACAGAAATTTCCACCACCGGCGGGGACACGGCGACTAGAGCCAGGGAGGTAGATGCTAGGGGAGCCGAAGCAGGTAGAAACAAAATAGGTTTGGTTTGATCAGTACCTTTTACTTCTTCTTCCTGCACCAAGAGTTGTCCTGTTGTGCCCCCTATTTGCTTAAGTCTTTTGGAAGGTGAGCCCCCTGAATCCTTGTATAAACTTTAGGGTCAGGAGACTTCTCCACTTCTATCTCCTTTCTCTTCTTGAGTCTAGTGACCGGAGGAGACTTGGATGTCCCACCCGTCGAAGGGTGGCAGTGGCCTCCTTAGTGGTGCTTGGCTCACTTTTAAGCCCTTCATAAGTCAGGACAACCCCACGCTGTTTCAATTGGGTTACCTGCCCATCAACCCATTCTTTAGTACGGGCCAAGATTGGCTTAGTTATAATGTCGAGGTCATCAACTTCTTGCTCGTCCCAGTCAATTATTGGTACTGGAAAATTGGTGACTGTGAGGTACCCGGGGTCCATTATGGTGCTATCATCTTCTTCGACCTGGTCCGGTATGGGAAATGGTTGCACCTTTCTTATAAAATGTACAGTCATCCGTATATAGTGCCTTGCACGTACCTATTTATTATCTTGACAATCCCCCCAAAATTATTCAATGTGGTGGAGATGAGCGAACCCCGGTCCCAGTGCCTTCCTTACATGACCATGCGGGTCCATACGTGGGAGGGCAGTGTGTAGATGAAAATGGTAATCCTTCAGTTCTTTCTCAGAGTTACCAGTGCACTGGGAAGTTTGTAGTCTATACATGCCCCAGCCAAGAGTCATGGGATAAGAGATCCCTGCTATGTGTTTGCCACTGAAGATTGCCTGTATGTGCTGGAGTTGTCGAGAAAGCTCCAATAAGATGATTCGGTCATTGGGGTATCGAGGCAATTTGTTCGGCCTCTCAGTGAAGCCCTGGGCACAGATGTATGTGAACTTCGGGTATTGAATGAAGAGGAAGGCATATTCCTTCAAAAATTCCCTAGCAATGTAAGAAACTCTCCTCTCGAAATCCCTGACAATCATTCTGACAATATGGTCGATGAAGGTGTCATTTACTCTATAGTACTCCCTTCTGAAGTTTTGGTACTGGAGTTGGGGTTATCTATCATAGGCTTTGAGTCTTCGACCCTGCTCCTGATCGGGTGCCCCAAATAACCCATTGTATTATCTCTAGTCTGCCAAGGAGTACACGAGATATGAAGTCATATAGAATTTGGAGCTTTTCTTCACGTTGAGGAACTGCTCATGAAAGCAGTCGCTTATTATACCTCCCCAATAGAATGAAGTCTTTGTGGTGACATCATCATTCCCCTGAAGGATTTGTTTGATGAAGAATACCATCCATTCCTGAAAGAAGGTAGCTGTAGGGAGGCCCATCACCCTACTTAGCATTGTGACCAAGTTGTGGTAATCTTCATGGAAGTCACTGCGGAAGAGTTTGTGAGGAACCTTCGCAACACTGCCCCGCTTTTCTTTAAGCCAATGCTAATTTCTTAACCTTTTACATCCTGCCAGATTATCATCCCACGCTACCTGACATTCTTCAATGGTGGGAATTTCCATTTCTTGAAAGGTAGGGATATGGAAGGTCTTTGTGATTCCTTCAGCCGACATGTCGGCAAGAATGTTACCATCCCTATCAAAAATTGTTCTTGTATCTAACTGATATGCCTGCCGATAGGCCATGACGAGCTCCAGGGCTACAAGAGATGGAGGAAAGCCTGTTGCCTTTGCTATTCCGCTTTGTCTTATCAGTCTTGTATTCTTGGTCGTTGGATTGACCCTGACCCTTTGTGTAAATTCGTCGATATTGACATGGCCTATGTTGGTGTCGGTGATTTCTTTCTAGTCCGTGGTAACTTTCTAGTGCAGAGGCTCACCCTGGAATTGGTATTTCATTTGGTCCTTGTCTTCCTTCCCTCGAGGAGTTTTTCCTGACTTCTTTCTTTTGTCCTTTTCGACGGCTACCCCTGAAGGTCCCACACCCGATTCCATATATTTTGCAAGCAAAGATATAGTAAGTGCAATTACTCACAAAAGCATTCATGTTAGTTGAAATCCCAAAGATGAAATCCATTTTGAATAATCTATCAATCATAACATGATACTTTTACCTCCCAATGTCTTTGGTCTTTTGATAAAGGGAATTTGGATAGTTCGGCCCACAGGGTTGGACTTCCCCAGTAGGGAGGTTGTTTGGGCAGGCAAATGGGGCAGAGCTATTCAGGAGATTCTTTTCGACCAAATTTTGATAATTTAAGAGGTTCGTAAAGGAGAGGACCAAAATTCAGCACGTGGGTCAAAATTAGATTTCAAATTTGAGCTCATTTGGATCAATTTAGGAGAATTTGGAGGTCCCGGGTCGGAAAGCTGTCTGAAGATAGCTGCTTGGGATGGTCGAGCACAAACGGAGTTCCAGAGATGGAACTCTGGGGTCCGGGGCCCGGTAGGTCCCAGGGCAACTCACAATTTTACGTTACTGGGCCCAGAGGGCTGGGATGTCATGGTGCCTTCACCGTCAAGGATGATGATCGTCAAACAAAAGTCCAGAGGGGGCGGCCCGGCGGACCGGACCTGACTCCATAGTTTGGGGCTAGCTTTCATCGTGATTTTCATAGTGATCAGGAAGGCAAAGCCTGGAGGTCGGTAGGGCAGTCAGGATTTTCATTATCGAGCAGCGGAGACAGGATGAAGTCCCGAATGGCAGAGCTCGGCGTGGTCAAGGACGTTCAGTGTATGCGCGGGCTTCCCAGTGGCGAATGGAGGTCCGAGACCCGAGGGGCAGAGGGATGTTAGGTGTTCGCCATTCGCAATGGCAGAGACCATGCGGAATCCTAGGGACGGAAGCCTAAGAACTGGGACCTGGCAGACCGAAGGGCAGAGGGGTAATTTCGCAAGCAGACGACAGCTGGGAGGCCAAAACCCGAGGACCGGGAGGACAAGACCCCCTTGCCATCATAGAACCGTAGGAGAGGAGCAGAAATCTGGCTGAGGAAGCCCCAAGGCCCGGGCCCGGGAGGTCGGGATGGAGGTCACCGCTCGTCGTGTGCAACTCAAGCCCGGAACGCCAGACGGTGAACCGCTAGTGGAAGTCCGGGGTTACGGGCTTAGGGGATGAGGGTGCTGTTTGAATTTTCTGGTTTTCACTAAGTCTCAACCGGCAAAGGGAGCGTCCGGGCCCGAGGGGCTCGATTGCCCCTACGAAGAACGGCTGCGTGGGGAAAAAGTTTTGGATCGATCCCAAGGGAGCCACAGGTGCCTTCCCATTTTTTTGGGACATGGTTTTTGTTCGTTATGCCATGTTTTATTATTCACATGTCTCTTTGATCATTATTGTTCATTTTAAGCCTTAGAAAGTCATGAAAACAATGTTCGGGAGGGTGAACGAAAAAACCTACCTCGAACGCTCAATGCGGGGAGGTGTGGAATCTACTCATGATCGGCAAGTGATGTTGAGGGCGATGATCGACGGAGGCTTCGAAGATGGTGGGCTCCTCTCTGGAAAGCTCTGATTCCACTCTGCAATGCTGACAAATGAGAATGATAGATTTGGGCAAGTTATTTATACCCCAACTACCATTAATGGCCACTATAAATGCAAGTACAGTGGACACTTGGGTTGGTGGATTTGAATTCGTGGACAGCGGCGAGAGATCTAGGGTCCAGCGACCGGGAAGACGCAGGACAGCGACGGGTTGGAAATTTTAGCTCAGCGGTTGCCGGCGACGGAGAGGAAGTCAGGGCCTGGAGGGTAGAGTTCCACCAGAGGTACGCCGTCAGAAACGGCAAAACCTATAGGGAAATCCAGACTCGGAAGTCCGAATTTCTGGGTTCGGAACGTCCGCAGGCAATCACGATTTTCCCGCAAACATTTCAGATGGCAAAGACAAATCCAGGACCTGAGGTCCAGGAGGATTCAACCCATCTGCTGTCCGGGATGGCGGACACCACAGGGAAACTCGAGGGGCCGGGCTCGGCCAAGTCTAGGGCCGCTGGCAGAAGCAAACTGCTAGAGAGACCCTGGAAGGCCTCAAAATTTGACAAAACAAGCCAAGGTGGAGCACGGTCAACTTATGATGAGACTTTGGAGGCACATTGACCATCAGGGGCACCAAAATGGGGCACGCAAAATGAGGAGGTGACAAAAACAACCCGACAAGGGAACGAAAAAAAAGAAAAAGAGAGGGTCCTCATTCCGAATGAGGCATGTGTGCTAAGGGCACAACAAATGGTGACTCCGCTGGGGAATGCTCTTGAGCATTCTAAAAATAAATATTCATTCAAAACCCAGAATCTCTGGTTTCGCAGACCAGGGATGGTTCTGAAGGCGAACTAGGAGAATGGGATCCTTAATTGGGTCAATTTACAAAACATCTCAAAAGTGTGTGTAGTGAATTCATTCCTTTTCACGGGATGATGACCAGGGGCTGCTAAGCCAACCAAGTAAGCTACTTAACTTGTCTAGCACCAAAAGTAACCTAGACATTGCTCCGCTGCCATTCAGGTGTCCATAGCCCCGACGGAGTTGTTGCTGCAATCCCACGGGTATTGCTATACTACCGGTCGGGCGTCCATAGTCCCGGTAGAGTTGCCCGCACACCCATACAGGCACTTATTTTTTAGAATCCTTTCTTTCATTTTGATATTTCTTTCAATGTACCTTTTCTCATTTATCATTTTGCTCGACTGGGTAAGCACTGAAGCTTACAATAGATTTGAGACTGCAGTGGTCACTAGAGCAGACTTGAGATTTTTCACTCACTAGGGTGTCATAGCAACCATGGTACAGTCCTTTAGAAACTATTATTATATGTTTTGTGCGAGATCCAAGATGTGTGTAAAAAGATCCAACCCAGGGTCAAGTTCTAGGACAGAGTTTAGACATGAAAATCATCTATGGGAAGCTTTCAAAGAATGAGGGTAGAGAGTGAATGTTTAACCGAAGAACACCAAGGACAGACAGCAAAGTAAACCGTTCGTCGAGTGAGCACGACCACCGCTAAGGGGTGGGGAGCATCCTTTTAAGACAAAAATTGTTGGGAGGGAGAAAACGAAAGAGCGACGCAAAAACAAAAGACACAAACAAACCAGAAAGAGCAATCTACTCTAACCTATATACAAATATTTACAAAGAAGAGCTCGAACGAGCTCAAGCCTGGAAGTAATGCTTCAGGTGTTGCCCGTTGACCAGCAATGAGACGTTCTCACCAGTTAAGGTCTTTAGGCAGAAGGCATTGTCTCCCAAAATCTCAGCTATTTGAAAGGGGCCAAGCCAAACCTTGTCGAATTTGTTGTGTTCCCCTTTCTTTTCATGGGCCTTGTCCCAATACAGAACCAAATCTGCAATTCTAAAGGCCTTGATTTTGGCTCGGCAGTCGAACCATCTCTTAACCACGCCTTGATGCTTGGAAAAATTTTCTATTGCATGGTCATGGACTTCCTCTAAATGTAAGAGCTTAGCTAACTGAGCTTCTCTACGTTCTCCTCCCTCATAAAAGTCGTTGATAAACTGAAGAGTAGGAATCTTCAGATGGATAGGAAATATGGGTTCTAGGCCATAAACGAGGTGGAATGGGGAGTCGTCAAGGGTGGCCTTATGGTGAGTGCGGTCTGCCCAAAGGGGAAAATGGAGTTGGGTATGCCAGTCCTTGGGATTCCTGTCTAGCAGTTTCTTGATCACAGTAATCGGGTTCTTAGTTGTGGATTCGATGAGGCCATTGCCTTGAGGGTAGTAGTTTGATGAAAACTTAAGGGTAATCCCGTAGTCAAATGCCCAACTAGAAAATTTTAATGAGGCAAAAGTAGGTCCATTGTCACATACCAAAGCATAAGGGCAACCAAAGCGATTTAAAATAAAACTTTCTAAAAAATTAGTAACTACTTCAATTGTGCATTGCTTAAATACAATTGCTTCTATCCATCTAGTGCAGTAATCAGTAGTGGTAAGAATGTACCTGTGTCCCACAGACGATGGAGGGCTTACCGGACTGATGAAATCGAGGCCCCACTGCGCAAATGACCTTACCTCCAGCACAGACTGCAATGGGACAACATTATTCTTTTCCCTGGTGGCGGCTATCTGACATGTGTGACATGGGCAGACATGACAATGAGCATCTTTGAAGACAGTTGGCCAATAATACCTAGCCCTCAATATCTGGTGCACTCTGGAAGAACCAAAACCATGACCCATGCCAAATTTGTCATGGAACTCTTTTAAGACTCGATCTGCTTCCTCCTTACCAAGGCATCTTAAGTAAATTCCTTCATGATTCTTCTTATAGAGAATGGACCCTTGTAGCATGTAACCATTGCTTTTCAATCTAAGGGCATGCTTTTGGACTCTCTGGAGGTGTGGCAGACAGTTGTGGTTCAACAGATAATACACAACATTCTTGTACCAGTCTCCCGGAGAGACATCCTCAAGCTGGTACTGTTGCACAGTGAGTTCAGGTCTAGCCTCTACCGCTGCTTCAGCAATCGTGCGAGTGAGCACCTGCCCTCTCACCAACTTCATTGGTTGGATCTCCATGTCATATTCTTGGAGCAAGGTGACCCATTTGGCTCTCCGTTCACCCAATTCATATTGCATGAGCAACATTTTTACTGCTGGGTCGGGGACAATGGCAAACACCTTATTGCACAAAATATAGTGCCTAAATTTCTTCACCCCTCTAACAAGAGCATATGCCTGCTTTTCAACATTGTGATATCGCAATTCAGCATCCTTCAGGGGAGCACTCATGAAGGTGATTAGGTGCTCATTTCCTTCATTGTCTTTCTGAGTCAACATACTAGAACAAGAATGTTCTGAAGCGAACGAGTAGATGTAGAAAGGCTTTAGATAATCTGGGCTGACTAACACCGGCATCTCAATAATGGCCCGTTTGATATCTTCAAAAGCTTGTTTGGTGTCAAGAGACCACTCAATTTTGGCATCTTGTTTCAACATAGCACTGAGAGGTTTAACAATCTCTACAAAACCCGTGATGAATTTCCTGACGAAGTTGATCTTCCCAAAGGACTTTAACTCTTTCTTACTGCCTGGCAGTGGGATTTTTAGCAATGACTGGATACGTTCAGGGTCTATGGAGATTCCTTGTTCTGAAATGATGTGTCTGAGCAATCTACCCTCAGTCACTCTGAAGATGCACTTCTTGGGGTTAAGGGAAACCCCAAACTCCCTACACCTCTGAAACACCTTGCATAAATTGGAGATGTGATCACCCCACCTTTTAGAAAATACAGTTAAGTCATCCATGTAGATGATTATGCACTTTCCAATTAGAACTTTAAAGGAGATATCCATAGCGTGTTGGAAGGTGGCGCCAGCGTTGATGAGCCCAAAAGGCATTCTCCTGTAAGCGAACATCCCCCACTTAGTGGTGAATGTTGTTTTATGATAGTCTTCATACTATACCATTACCTGGTTGTACTCGAAGTATCCATCAAGGAATGACATCATCTGGAAACCATTGACAATTTGTAACACCTCATCCAATGAAGGCACTAGCTAATTATCTTTTTTCGAAGCAAGGTTCAAATTGTGGAAGTCAACACACAATCTAATCTCCCCATTCTTTTTTCTGACTGGGACCAAGTTGGCCACCCATGTAGAGTGTCTGACTAGGAAAATAATCCTTGCCAAAAGTAACTTTTGCACTTTTTTGTAAATGACGGGTTCCAACAAGGCATTGATAGGATGTTGTCGCTAGCGGAATGGTCTCACTTCTATTTTGAGAGGGATGGTGTGCATGATGAAAAAAGTGTCATATGTCTTTAGATCTTTGTAGCTCCATGCCACCATGTCATGGTACTTCCGCAACGCATCTTTAATTCTCTTCTTTTCCTCTGGCGTGCACACCTTGCCAACAAAAATATTCTTGATTTCCTCAGTTGTCCTGAGGTTGTAAGCATTGCACTGGTTGCTTATTGCCTCCTTCATTTGTCGATTCTGATCTCTAATATGATCTTGATCGAATAAACATTCCAACTAAACCATGCCTTTGGGGATCATATTGGTTTTGAGATTAATAAATCTCTCTATGTCCAGTTCAGCTTCCTGCGGATCAGCTTCATCAATTATCTGGGCTGCGAAGACATTAGAACTTGTGATGAATTTGAGAATATGTTTATCATCATTGAAGACCTACAAGTGGGTAACATTATTTGGGACTGATGGCGTAGATGTCAGCTCAACCGTGAATTTTTTAAGCCCGAATAAAGAGAGGGGTTGCAAAGTGTTGGCCGCTTGAGCCAAGGCATCAGCCATACAATTTTGAGCGTGGGGAATTAATTGTATATTGAATGTATCTAAGCCTTCCAAGAGATCCCAAACCTTGTGCCTATAGTTGGCAAGCCTTCTATCATGGCAGGAATACAATTTCCTAACTTGCTTAACTACGAGTTTTGAATCCCCAAAAACTTGTAGCATTTTGAAATTTTTCTTCAAGGCCATGAGAAGGCCATGGACCAAAGCTTCATATTCTGCTACATTATTGGTGCAATAAAACTGCAATCTATGGGTAGCAAGAAAGGTCTTGCCTATTGGACTGATGAGTTCAAACACAGCTCCAGCTCCTTGCTTTGACTTAGATCCATCAAATCGGAGCGTCCAACATGTGAAAAGTTCTTTAACTTTGGGTCTAACTAAGTTCCCGCTCCCTTTCAGCTTGGTGACTGGCTATGTGATCTTAGGGGAATTTCCTAGCTTGATGTACTGATCAACGGGTGGTTCTGCCAGTGCCCCCTTTGGTGTTTCCATTTGAGAAGCAGCTAATTTTTCAACATGTACGACTGCCATTTGATATAAGCAACAGTCAAACTTGGAGTGGGAAGCATTGTGAATCCTGCACCAATTTGGCAACAAGAAATCTTGCAAATCCATTCAGGCACCCAAGCTAAGTTGGTCTCTAGCACACTTTTCCATGAACTCCTGGAAACCGCTAAGCATTTCCCAGTTATCGTCTTTATCGGGTTCGTCATTAGATTCTACCAACATTTATGTACTAGGAGGTATCTAAGTAAAATCGATTGGAGGAATACATAACACTAGGAGTACTTCATCAGCACATTCTTCCTGAGGCTTAGCCTCATTTTGGCAAGAAAAGGGATAGTAATTTCCCAGTTCTATCTCAACAAACAGCACCTCACTGAGATTGTTGTATTTTGTGATCATATATTTCATATGGGGCTCGTGGTCAACACGGATTTTGTTTGGCAGCCCCTTCCACGACAGCCACATGTGAGACAAATCTATGGCAATATATCCATTCAGTTCCCTGGTGAATTCCCTCCCCAAGATGGTCCCATATGTATCGGGAATGTCTGCTACTTAAATGTCAATGACTTGTATCCTTGGATCTATAGCAATCTGCATCGGGATCCGATTTATTTCTCCCACAATGTTGATCTTTGTTTTGTCTAGCTGGGTCACCTTTCTCCTCAAAGGCGTGGGAGTGATGCCAAGAGCTTTACATACTACCAAAGGCATGACATTGGTAGATGCTTCTGAATTGAGCAGGTAGTTATGCAAGTTCTTCTCAAATATTCGGATGGTGGTAAAGAAAGGGGAAGTTTCCATCCTTCCCTGAAAAATGCTAGTAGGTGTATCCATGTGAGCGACCTGACCTTTGTTCTTATCACTGCCTTTATCCCTGGTCTGCCTAAATGGCTGGTCCTCAGAGATCTGCCTATTACTCTGCTTTGGTTCCTTTTCCATTTGCTTACTTGTGGATTGGTTTATAGGGACATCCCTCCTTTTCTTGGTATTCTCCTATATTACCGGTTCTTGCCTGGGTTCTTCAAAGGTAACTCTCTTAGTTGACGTTTCCTGTGTTGTCCCAGAGGATGGGGTCCCATTAAGGACCCTAAAGAAGGCATGCCTTACAGCAGGGACTTTGAGTAATTCAAAGGAAGATAAGCTAATTTTCACCCTTTTGAACTCTTCCGCCACGTATTCACCCATCTGCTCAATTTCTGAACTAAAAGCTTGACCTATGGCAAAGCTAGGGGGTTGGACTTTCATTTGAATAGGTTGATTTTGGGATTGGCCTTGAATTTGATTTTGTGACTGGTTTTGAGACCCATTCTTGTTGAGGTATTGGGTGGGTACATCAGGGAGTCTAGGGTTATTCTTGGCATTAGGATCGGGGGGTGGCGAAATTGTTCAACAGAATAAAGGTCGTAAAGGGTCCGCCTTCCTGTCTATTCTTGAGGAAGTAGAGAGTTGACCTTTGATGGAACATGTAGACCTCATCTACATATGGCTCCTCTTTATCTGTTGGACCATTATCTACTGAATCAAAAAGCTAAGCCAAAGTTTGTTTGTTACTTACCTCTTGCACTTCTTCACTCCCGACGGGAATAGTCTCAACTTCGGGTTCATTGTGGTCACCCCGCGGAAACGATGCTTGGTTAACCACGAGACAGGAGGAATCATATGGCTCAGATGGGACGATGTCCCTACAGCTGGCATTATCGACTGCATTTTGCACCTCCACTTGGAATATTTCAGTAGCTGTCTGGAATTCGAGGCAATCCAACTCAGAATGTCTACTGGTTTTGTGAATCCAGCACCATCCGAACAAGGCTGTCTTAGGCAGGTACACTCCACTGGTTATCTTTTCATTGCTTGCCAGTTGGTTGAAAGGCGTAGGGACACCTTCATTATTGGGCCTTGTATTCCACACACGATTCTACCTCTAAGAAGGTCTCCTTTCAGAACTTTTATTAACATTTGGTCCCCTATCATAATTCTGTCCAAAGGAAGTGCTTGCTTCTTGGTTGTCCCTGCTGTCCTGGTTATCTCGGTTAAGATTGGCCTGGAAGTTACGCTGGGAGGCCTGTAACTTATTATTCTAATTTTTTAGGTGCGTCATTTCTGTGGACATTTTCTTTATCATCTCTATCAGTTCCTCTAACTTGTCTTTCTCAATCCCGTTCCTAGGCGGCGGTGCTAGATTTTGGAGGAAAACGGGCGGGGTTGATGGTTGATTTTGATGCACTGGAGGAAATTCTGGCCCTAATAGGTACAATGGTGCCTGGGGCTATTGAGAATACACCTGCTGTTGTGGAGCAACTTGAGAATAGTTATGCTATGGTTGAGGTTGCAAATAGGAGGGTGCGGGAGACGCATAATTCAGTGGTTATCCCAGATGTGGGACGATGGGCAACTGAGGTACTTAGTTCATAAGAGGGGTCTGATGAGTGAATGTCTGGTTAAGCCCCTAAATCTGCATTGGGTGAGCTACTGGCCCCAAAGAAGGTAGCGGGCTGGAGATATTTTGCCCCAAATCTGCACTGGCCACAGCAGCCTCCTTATAGGTCGTCACCAATGAGGCGGGTGGCAGTTGCATCCTTTTCACCAAATCCAACGTGAGGTTGTCCAATTCCATGTAGTAGACTGGGAGAGTTGTGACATCATTATAAAGGTATGGGTCTTGAAGCCTTGTAAAGGCACAATGAAAGCGGTCATTGAAGGACCCAATAGGTTCGTTGACTTCTCTTCTGATAGACATAAACTGCTGGTAAAGTTCTGAAAGGCTGACGAGAATCTTGTATTTCTGCAGGAAGGCATTCTTCATTAGGTTTCATGAGGTAATGGATCCTCTAGGTAGATTGATGTACCAATAGAAGGCTTCTTCTCCTAACAAATGCATAAAAAGGCGGCATGCAACGTCCTCATGGTCGACTTGCATTTTGGTAATTGTTGTCTCGAATATTTTGATATATTCTTCAACTGTTCTTTGTGGGTCACGAGGATAGAACTTTGAACAAAAGTCTTTTGGATTCTTGGCCATATCATGGTAAGTGGCAAAATGTATCAGTGAAGGGTTATATTCCAACCAAGCCATGGCGGGAGGCGGAGGTAGTGTTTTCTGTTGAAAAGAAGCAAGTTAGAATTGCACCTACACTAGAACAATAGTTTGGGACTGCACCTGAGCTGTAGCTGTTTAGACTGTGCCTTGGGCTGGAAGGGTCAAGATAGAAGCAATCTCTTGGCTGCCAGAGAAGGGAAGTGAAAAAGCAATTTCGGATGATCGGATGGAAGACGAAGGCCAACTGAATGAAGGTGAGGGTGGAATTGAAGCGGGTGGAATGGAGGAAGAGGAAGAAGCAACGCTACTTCCCTTAACTCATTTTTCCCTTGTAGGAGGCTACAATTCTACAAATTCTCCCTTATTTGGTGTTGACCGTAGAACTCTTTAAAATCTTTCCAGATAAAACGATCTGATTCAATCCAGTTTCACTTTGAAACCCCTAGCTTTGTATTCCAATGTGTCAGCCCTCCTTCTAGCACCATTTCTGTTGATGTGTTTTTTATTCACTTCTCAACACAAGTAATGCATAGTTGCATCACCTTTCTTCAAAAACAATCTTCCACAATTAGATTGCAGAACACTATCCCAAGCTCTCTAATGTCAGTTCTTGACAGTGCTTGGAATATCATAGTTTTTTGATGTGATTTTCTAGAATCACAAGGCGGGCTTACAGATGAGTTACAAAGCAAGTGAAGTTGCATCTTGAAATGGAGTTTCTAAGATGGAGATATTGTTGTACATTTGTTGTAGGTTCAAACAACATTCTCGAACTCCATTTTTGTCATTGGATTTAGGTTTACAATGTGCAATGAACCTTTCCTAAGGTTAATAAAAAAAAAGGAAAAAAGGGCAGGGAAGAGTGAAGGCTCCTGGATCTACAACTAACTGTGAACAATGACAATGGAGTTCCTGCAATGGACAGCTTCTTGAAACAATATTCCACTTAACCATAAATCTCACAGTCTCATGGAATTTGTGCTATCTTCTAAGGTCTGCAAATATTTTGTCTTTCATTCACCATGTACATGCATAAACAAAGACAAAACTATGGGGCAGCTTTGAATTTAAGCCCAGACTAACTTTACATAGCTATCTACCATCAGCAAACAACAAAAAGTATGGACTAAGAAGTCATCTACACAGCAGGAATTTTCATAATCACAAGACAACATTCCTAAAATCTATCAAGGCAAGAGAACAATTAACTAGAACAACAATAAAATCTAAGTTAAACATCTAACAATGGAGGTTGAATCAAGCAACATGAGAGAAACTCAGAAAATGCACCAAGTCAATGTATTTTCATTATAAATTTCTACAGCATGTCTTTACAACAACTCAACTCTCTTTGCAAATGAGAGGAGACACCTATTTATAGTGCCTCAAAAGTCAAATAAATGGCCAAGATTAATTCTCATTGTGTGGCCAAGATTCATTACAAAATAGGGTTTCACCAATGCTCAATATATCACAATTTAAAATTACATTTTGTCCCTTCCCTATTTTGTCCTCTAGTGATGGCACTATAGCCTTTTGTCCTTTAGTTGATTGTTGTTTTACTGTAGCTACTCTTTAGGGAGCTCTTTATCATCAACAGGGTTGTCCTCCTGCCTCTTCGATGCTGTATATTCCACAAACTTCAGGATGACCGGCTAGAGCTTGTCTACTTCAATGATTTCATAACACAGCACTTGGTAGCTCCACTCCTTTGCATTATCCTCCAACATCTTCCAGTCCTCATCGTATTTTGCACCTTGGTCCCTGAATAACTTTGATTGATCAAAGGCACGGGCAACAAAACTCATGAACTCCACTGTTATTTCACTAGACATCCCATCTTCCATCTTCTTTTGGAAGTAGGGCTTCACCTTCTCTAGATCCATTTGCACTACAGGCATATCATACTCCGTCATCAGCTTGAGATAACGAGCACATTCCGCCCTGATTTCTTTGATCCACTCAATATCTAGATCCACTTTATCCATTATCTTCTCTAGCCTTTCTTTCCTATTGCCAAAGTCTCGCCGCCACACATCCATCAACCAGTGATCGTCCTTGTTAAACGCAAGCTCCTTTTCCCATGTGGCTTCTGGCAACTAAAGGATAGCCTCAATCTTTGGGAAAGTGGAGTCGTATGCTGTAGGGAAGTCAGTGCATAGCTTCTTTATGCCCTCCAAAGATTGTTGTAGGTCCAAGAACTTGTTGGTTGTCCGAACAGCCTGGTTAATTCCCATGTTTCCAACGTATAAGACTTGTCGGAACCAATCCTCCGTAGTCTTCTCCAAGTTTGTTTTTCTCTCCATCTTATCAATTTGTTCTTTGGACAGCAGTTGGGGTGTGGTCGTGGATGTGGTAGGTAGGTCATCCACCAATGACCACTGTTGGATGTAAGTTCTTAAAGCAACCACCTGTGCTTTAAGCTCATCTTTTAAAATCTTGTCTTGTTTTATCAAATGTACCACTGTGGCCACTGACTCCTCAAGATGCCCTACCTTCTGCTCTCTGGTGGCGGTTCCCAAGTTGATGGTGGAGATGTTGTAACTCACCCCAGCTTGGCCAACCACAGGCGTTGCTATTTGCATGGCCCAAGATCCAGAGGTACCCATTGTTACATTGGATCTGATTTTCAGCTTCTTCTCCTTCTTTGTTGTAATCTAAGCCCGGGCTAGGATAGCCTCTAGTCTTGCCCTCGGGTCCTTTAGTATGAGAGTTTTCTTTTCGAGCTATTTTTCTAACCACTTTGGTATGACAGATTTGTCCTTAGGTGAATCATGGTCACCCTCGCCCCCCTCAGCCAAGGCCAAGGTTTATGTTCTCTTATCTTCTGGGGACTTTCCTTTCTCCTTAGCCGTATCTCCTTCTTCTTCATCAGAGTCCTAGATGAACACAAGGCATTTAATAGGAGGCTTGGCCAACTGTTTCCATAGGGGAATTTCTTTCTTTTCCATCTCCTCCTCTCCCTTTCAGTTTTGTCTTCTTGCTGTTCTTCTTCTTCCTCAAGGAGTGGCCTCTCTACCCCTGTTTCGGTGTCCTTTGGCTGTCGGGCCAATTCTTCTTCAAGATCATCGTCGAAAGCTTGCATGATGACCCTACCACTGGCATTATCTTCCTCATCTTCGCTCTTTGAGGAACCAGTTCCCTCCTTTTCGTAGGCCACCCTGTCAATAGTTCGATGTTCATACTCTGGGTGCTCATGATATTCATCGGCCTCCTCTTCAAAGGACCTCGAGGATTCTTGCTCTCATTTTTCCCACTCCTTAGAGATTAGCATGGTGGCCTCCATGGCCGGCGGCCCTGTCAGAGGCTGTGAAGGTTGGATAGTAGCGAGGACCTGAGACAAGGCTACCTGAAGCATAGGATCCATGAGGATCTGGGAGAGCTCGGAAGGGATATTCTAAATATGCTTTGAGAAGGCCTCAGGGAAGGCAGGAGCAGGCATAGGTGCCATCGCCATAGGCAATGGGAGTGATGTGGTGGGTGACATGGCAGCAGAGGAAGGAGGAGTAGTCATGGTGGAAGAAGAGTCAATTACAGTCACAGGCTAGGTCGGTGGTGAAGGGGCAAGATGGATAGAAATGTCCACCGCTGGCAGGGATGTGGCGACCAGAGCCAGGGAGGTAGATGCTAGGGGAGCCAAAGCAGGTAGAGCCAAAATAGGTTTGGTTTTATCAGTACCTTTTACTTCTTCTTCCTATGCCAAGAGCTATTCTGTTGTGCCCCCTATTTGCTTAAGTCTTTTGGAAGGTGAGCCCCCTGAATCCTTCCTTGTATAAACTTTGGGGTTAGGAGACTGCTCCACTTTTTTCTCCTTTCTTTTCTTGATTCTAGTGACCGGAGGAGACATGGATGTCTCGCTCATCGAAGTGGTGGCAGCGGCATCCTCTGTGGTACTTGGCTCACTTTTAAGCCCTTCATAAGTTAGGACCACCCCACGCTCTTTCAATTGGGTTACTTGCCCATCAACCCATTCTTTAGTACAGACCAAGATTGGCTCAGTTATAATGTTGAGGTCATCAACCTCTTGCTCATCCTAGACAATTGTTGGTATTGGCAAATTGGCGACTGCAGGGTAACTGGGGTCCATTATGGTGCTATCATCTTCTTCGACCTGGTTCGGTATGGGAAATGGTTGCACCTTCCTTATAAAATGCGTAGTAATCCGCATATAGTTCCTTGCACGTACTTCTTTATCATCTTGACAATCCCCCCAAAAGTATTTAATGTGGTGGAGATGAGCAAACCCCGGTCCCAGTGCCTTCCTTACGTGACCATGCAGGTCCATCCATGGGAAGGCAGTGTGTAGATGAAAATGGTAATCCTTCAGTTCTTTCTCGGAGTTACCAGTGCACTGGGAAGTTTGTAGTCTATACATGCCCTGGCCAAGAGTCATGGGATAAGAGATCCCTACTATGTGTTTGCCACTGAAGATTGCCTGTATGTGTTGGAGCTACCGAGAAAGCTCTAATAAGATGATTCGGTCATTGGGGTATCGAGGCAATTTGTTTGGCCTCTTAGTGAAGCCTTGGGCACGGATTTATGTGAACTTCGGGTATTGAATGAAAAGGAAGGCATATTGCTTCAAATATGCCCTAGCACTGTGGGAAATTCTCCTCTCGAAATCCTTGGAAATCATTCTAACAATATGGCCGATGAAGGCATCATTTACTCTGCGGTACTCCCTTCTGAAGTTTTTGTACTGGAGCTGGGGGTATCTGTCATAGGCTTTGAGTCTTCGACCCTACTCCTGATTGGGTGCCATAAATAACCCATTATATTGTCTCTGGTCTGCCAAGGAGTACACAAGATATGAAGTCATATAGAATTTGGAGCTTTTCTTCACATTGAGGAACTGCTCATGAAAGCAGTCACTTATTATACCTCCCCAATAGAATGAGGTCTTTGTGGTGACATCATCATTCCCTCAAAGGATCTATTCGATGAAGAATACCATCCATTCCTGAAAGAAGGCAACTGTAGGGAGGCCCATCACCCTACTTAGCATTGTGACCAAGTTGTGGTAATCTTTGTGGAAGTCACTGCGGAAGAGTTCGTGAGGAACCTTCACAGCACTGCCCCGCTTTTCTTTAAGCCAATGTTGATTTATTGACCTTTTACATCCTGCCAGATTATCATCCCACACTGTCTGACATTCTTCAATGGTGGGTGTTTCCATTTCTTGAAAGGTAGGGATATGGAAGGTCTTTGTAATTCCTTTAGCCAACATGTCAGCAAGAATGTTACCATCCCTGTCGACAATTCTTCTTGTATCTAACTAATATGCCTGCCGATAGGCCATGACGAACTCTGGGGATACAAGAGATGAAGGAAAGCCTGTTTCCTTTTCTATTTTGCTTTGTCTTATCAGTCTTGCATTCTTGGTCATTGGATTGACCCTAACCCTTTGTGTAAATTCGTCGATATTGACATGGCGTATGTTGGTGTCGGTGATTTCTTTCCAGTTCATGGTAACTTTCGAGTGCAGAGGCTCACCCTAGAATTGGTATTTCATTTGGTCCTTGTCTTCCTTCCCTCGAGGAGTTTTGTCTGACTTCTTTCCTTTTTCCTTTTCGACGGCTTCCCCCGAAGGTCCTGCACTCGATTCCATATATTTTGCAAGCAAAGATATAGTAAGTGCAATTGCTCACAAAAGCATTCATGTTAGTTGAAATCCCAAAGATGAAATCCATTTTGAATAATCTATCAAGCATAACATGATACTTTTACCTCCCAATGTCTTTGGTCTTTTTATTAAGGGAATTTGGACAGTTCGGGCCCAGAGGGCCGGACTTCCCTGGTAGGAAGGTTGTTTGGGCAGGCAAATGGGGCAGAGTGATTTGGGAGATTCTTTTCAACCAAATTTTGATAATTTAAGAGGTTCGCAAAGGAGAGGACCAAAATTCAGCACGTGGGTCAAAATTAGATTTCAAATTTGGCTCATTTGGATCAATTTAGCAGAATCTGGAGGTCCCAGGCCAGAAAGTCATCCGGAGATGGTTGTTTGGGACAACTGAGCACAAATGGAGTTCTGGAGATGGAACTTCGGGTCCAGGGCCCGGCAGGTCATAGGGCGGCCCACATTTTTACGTTACCGGGCCCAGAGGGCCAGGATACCGTGGTGCCTTGGCCGTCAAGGACAGTGATTGTCAAATAGAAGTTTGGAGGGGGCAGCCCGCCGGATCGGACCTGACTCCATTTTTTTGCGCTAGGTTTCATTGTGAGTTTCATGGCGATCAGGAAGGCAGAGCCTGGAGGTCGGGAGGGCGGTCAATATTTTCATTATTGAGCAGCGGAGACAGGATGGAGTCTCGAATGGCAGAGCCCGGCGTGGTCGAGGACGTTCAGTGTATGCACGGGCTTCCCAGTGGCGAATGGAGGTTCGGGACCCGGGGGTAGAGGGATGTCAAGCGTTCACTGTTCACAATGGTGGAGACCACGTGGAGTCCCAGGGACGGAAGCCCGAGAACCAGGACTCAGTGAACCAAAGGGCGGAGGGGTAATTTCGCGAGCAGACGGTAGCTAGGAGGCTGAAACTCGAGGACCGGGAGGACGAAATCCCCTCGCCATCAGAGAACTACAGGAGAGGAGCAGAAATCTGACCAAGGAAGCCTGGAGGCCCAGGCCCGAGAGGTCAGGATGGAGGTCGCCACTCACCGTGCGCAACTCAAGCCCGAAATGCCAGACAGCGAACCGCTACCAGAAGTCCAGGGTTACGGGCCCGAGGGATGAGGGAGCTGTTTGAATTTTCTAGTTTTTGCTAAGTCTCAACTAGTGAAGGGAGCGTCCGAGCCTGAGGGGCATGAGCACCCATGTGAAGAATGGCCGCACGGGGAAAAATTTATGGATCGATCCCGAGGGAGCCACAGGTGCCTTCCCATTTTTTTGGGGACATGGGTTTTGTTTGTTATGCCATGTTTTATTATTCACATGTCCCTTTGATCATTATTGTTCATTTTAAGCCTTAGAAAATCATGAAAACAACGTTCGGGAGGGTGAACGAAAAACCTACCTTAAACGCTCGATGCGGGGAGGTGTGCAATCTACTCACGATCGACAAGTGATGACGGGGATGACGATCGACAGAGGCTTCGAAGACGGTGGGCTCCTCTCTGGAAAGCTCTGATTCCACTTTGCAATGCTAACAAATGAGAATGACATATTTGGGCAAGTTATTTATACCCTAACCACCATTAATGGCCATAATAAATGAAAGTAAGGCAGACACTTGGGTTGGTGGATTTGAATTCGCGGACGGTGGCGGGAGATCTGGGGTCCGACGTCCAAAAAGACGCAGGACAGCGGCCATTTGGAAATTTCAACTCAGCAGTCGCTTGTAGTGAGAGGAAGTTGGGGCCCGGGGCAGAGTTCTGCCAGAGGTCTACAGTCAGAAATGGCGAAACCTACATGAAAATCCAGACTCAGAAGTCCATATGTCCTAGTCCATAACGTCCGCAGGCAGTCACGGTTTCCTCGCAAACATTTCAGACAGCGAAGACAGAGCCGAGACCCGAGGTCCAGGAGGACACAACCCATCCGCCATATGGGATGGCAGACAACACAGGGAAACTTGGCCAGGGAAACCCGAGGGGGCGGGCCTGACCAGGTCCAGGGCCGCTGGCAGAAGAAAACTACCAGAGAGACCCCGAAAGGCATCAAAACTTGACAAAACAAGCCAAGGGGGGCACGGTCAACTTATGATGAAACTTTGGAGGCACATTGACCATCAAGGGCACCAAAATGGGGCACAAAAAATGAGGCAGTGACAAAAATGACCTGGCAAGGGAACGAAAAAAAGAAAAAAGAGAGGGTCCCCGTTCTGAACGGGGCGTGTGTGCTAAGGGCACAACAGGGTTTTTTTTTACTAAAGCTAATAATGAAGTAGAATGGATGATTGTGATGAAATATGTCAATTTGGCTCTGTTGATGAGTTATAAAATGCTAATAATGGAATGAGACTCTATTGTGACATTTTATGGTTTATCTAAGATGTTTACTTAATTTTGGAAACTTGTCTTTTTAACAAGAATTTGGTGCTTGTAAATATTTTGATGATATTCTTTGACATGTTATTTTTGAGAGTGTAATAAGGCCACCCAATTTTTTACCAATATTGTCTTTTAAGGTCATTATGATCCAAAAGTGTTAGTCTATTATGTCTATGTGTTTTTACATGTCTTAGTATGTTATCTTAAGGTTAGTAATATTTGTATGTGGTTATTGGATGGGTGGTTCTAGATGAAGTTTTTCGGTGTGGTAATTAGTACTCTTACATACTTTTATAAAGGCTCCTTTGTAAACATTAGAAAATATATAACTACATTTTCATGGCATATTATTATTCATATTTGAACTCTTATGATATAATTCTTTAATTAATGTGTGTTATTTGATCCTACAAACAACTCAAGTGTAGAGTTAGATCCTCTATCACAAAAAATAGTGATCTATTGGAGGCCTAAGATGGGCTAGATTCTCTGGTTTCCTCTTATTGCATGGTTAGCATGAGAGAGATCAAGATTAGGCTCCTAGGTTTTTATTTTTTCATTAATTAAGTGTATTGTAGAAAAATGTACTCTTTTATATTTTCACACTATGTTTGGGTTCCCTTAATTAACTGGACTTAATTAAGATTCTAGTTGCCTAAATTATGCATTCCTAAGCCTTATTATTCTTGTTTTTTGAAATGAAAACTAACATTAAACAAATGCTAAAAAAAATTTAATCACCTTGGAAATTGTGTGTCATGGATTTAGGTCTCAGGATCCATTCACCCAAGGGCGAATGGGTCCTCCTTAAGTGCCAAGACCCAATTTAAAATATGTTTTTTGTGGAATTTTAATGATTCAAATTCAAGTTTCAAATTTTGGCTTGTGGAATCTAATTTTCAGTAAATTAGATAAACAACAATAAGTACATAGTTATTTTATCAATTCAAAACATTTAGCATTAAGGAAACTTTCACAAGAGAAAATATTATTGTCAAGAGCATTGAAGAGCAATTTTATCAAGCATCTATAACAACAATCAATATCATATCATCATGTCAAAGTTTATGCATCTTCATGTCATGTTTTGGAGCTAACATTATGATGTAGGTTTTAAGCATTCAAGCATCAAATCAAGTGTCAAATCAAGCATCCATCAAGCCATTTCATGCAAGATCCAATCCTTAGAGTGATGTGTTAGAATTTGGTCCTCTAAGGGAAGCAATTAAGGGTTTGGTGAGTTGTGACATAACATTTTTCATTCATCAAATTCCTTTGTTTTGTCATTATTTCATTATCGAGGTTTAATTACCAAATTAGGTTTTGACCAAGCTAAACCCCTATTCACCCAAAAACAAACATTTTGTTATACCCCGTGTGTTATTATCTATTTACTATTATCTAGTTTGGTAAATTGCTTTAATATATGTGAATGTTTTTTTATGAATAATTTGATGGAAATATGATGAATGAATCAATTTAATGTTTTATAATTATTTTGTATTTGAAATATATGTGATACATATGAATGTATTGATTTGGCTAACTACTATCATGGTGAACTAAGTTGAATGCAAGAACAAGTTCAAACCTATGGAAGAGAGGGGAAGTATCACTCAAGAGAATAACTTGGTCTGGTAACCTTTAATTCAACATTATTGAGCATTCACACACACACGCCCTTGTTGGTATTAATTGAGTCAAGTTAGTTTGGGTAATGGGTAAGTGATCTTCAGTTTTGATTGTGGATGTTTCTATTGTTTTGCAATCTTGTTTTATGAATATTTGGAATGAGGAATGTAATGAATTATTTATGTTGAGTTGAAGTCCTTCCTCGTGTGTTTATTGTTATAATGATGAGATATATGCATAAAATATGTATATATGTATATATGTACGCGTCTACGATAAACTCATACATGTGAGTAAATACGTACATGAGTATACATAGGTAGATGTACCTATGCATGCTCATGGACAGATTACCCATATGCATGGAAATATTGATTGAATTAAAGTGACATATATATGTGTGTGTATATATACACTCTATGTATATATGTCAATAGATGGTTATAAGTATTAATGTTTTTATAAAGATATTGAAATAATATTATGTATATGTATATATATATTAATATATATTTATATATAATGTTATATATATACGTAATGTTATTCTTTATATATGTTGATAATCGATAATTAATGTATTTGTTAAACCTTCTAAAATAAGTATATATGTGTGTGTGTGTGTGTGTGTGTGTGTGTGTGTGTGTGTGTGTAATGAAGGATATATATACATATATGTATAATATATATGATTGAAAGATATTTATGATAATCATCAAAGTGCAATATATATAGCGCTATTATTATTTCTAATAACATAGAAGTGATTAAGAGAATAAAGGTGCATATGATAATACATCACACAACTTTTAAAGCATGGTAAACCAATACATAAAACAATAGAAGAATAAGTCAACCAAAGTAAGAGGAACATAAGAATTTGCAATTGTTGTATATACATTGCAAAGAGTAGTTAATATAGTTTTAAAACATTAAGGAATAGTCTACCCGCGCTATTATCATGGGATGCCAACTTATGAATGTTGCACCAATCTAGAAGTGCATGGAATGCAAAAGAAGTCTGCAAAATATGCATAAGTCTACTAATAGCATTAAGACTCAGTCAAAAGTAAACTTGGAAGTATTATGTGAAAGAATTCAATTTAGGAAACTTGTTATTGAGCTTGTTGTCCCTTGTAACAAGTTGACTCAGCCATTTAAATGGAGAGGACTATTATGTGTTACAAACCTATAAGTTATTTTGATGAGTTGTTGAACGAGGATAGAAAGGAGGCGGAAATATTAACTTGTTTGTAGATTTTAGTTACTCAAAATTTAGTATAAATAGAGGTGCTCATTCTACCAATTTCTACACTTATCAATTTGATTTTGTTGTGTTATTTTGCTACAATTTTTGTGCAAAGTGAGTTGAGAGTTTGTGAGTTAGAGAGTTGTTTTGTTGTTTTACATTGGTTTTGTTGAGAGATTTAGTGAGAATCTAGTAGAGGAATTTGTTGGCATATGGCTTCTAGTGTTGTCATTGATGGTAACTAAAGTCATTGATCCAGTCCACACTACAGTATCTGACTATACCGGATGACAGAGTGAAGAATAGGGTATCAGGTTGAAGTTGAATCTGTTAAGAGATTTGCATTATCAGTTTAACAGTTTTTGTTGTGAATCTTAGAGAAGGTAATTGGGTACATCAAATGTGTTATTCTCGAGTTTTGTGGTGTTGCATCAAGTGGTGTACGAGTTAGGAGATCCAGTAGTTTGATTTTTTGTTCATCAATGTATGAAGGTTGATTAAGTGAATGTAAGGTGTTACAAATGTCTAAAGTGGAATTGTTTGAAGTATTTTTTTGTTGGAAATTTTGTTTTGGATCCTAACTATGCTATGGTCGACTTTGGTGGATGCGCATTAAATTTTAATCATGATTTGAGCTGACAAATGGAAGATATTTTCTATTTTATTGAAGCCGACATGTAGCGACTGAATTCTTGGTAGCGGATATATATATGAGATCGGTTAATTCATTTTGGTGTGTGTGTGGTGTTCGATATGTGTGGGTGTGTATTGCGAATATCAAAAGAGCAATTAAGCGATTTTCATTTGTGTAGAAGACGATTTTGTGAAGCAAATTAAGGCAGAGCAGAGCGAAGTGCAGAATCAGACATAAGGTCCATAATCTGATCTATGAGCTTAAGTAGAACTATAATCAAGCATTTATAGATGCCATTTTCTTAGTTCAACCTTTTGTTGTAATCCAAATCTTTTGTAAGGAAGCGAGCTGGTGTATGGTGAACCAAAAGGTTGCTTGTACAACCTCCTAGAAGACTTCTCTCTGTCTTCCACCAAGAACCTGACTACTTCAGGACTCTGTTTAGACTTAGATCATTAACTAAGTCTTGCTTCAACTCTTCTCAAAGAGTTTTCTACCTGTGCTTTACCTTTGGAAGACCAACACCTCTTTTGAAACTGGTTACTCTTCCTTAGACTTAGAAGGATCTAAGTGCCAACTTCATCAACCAACTTGAACTGCTTGCAGGGGAGCTGGAGGTACTGTCATCATGCATCTCACATCCAAATTGATCCATTTTGGTTAGTGTTCAATCTTCACACTACCCGTTTCCAAGAGATTGCTTTGGTGAGGCCTAATTTTCTAGTAGCCCTTACCAGTCACTTTTTGGCTTTTCCTGTCCAAACTTTCCAAGTGACCTAGCAAACAAATGGCACTTTCAGACACCCTTTTCAGTCCTTTAAAACATTCACAGGGTTTCAGACCCTTGTCTCATCCGTACAATAGTTTCCTACAATCAAGGACTATTAGGGCTAATAGGCCTAATTCCTAGGGTTTCAAGGATTCCTTGCTGATTTCTCACACCAGTGGATTGTTCAAGCCTCAATCCTTTCCAACATGTCAAAATGTGTCTAAGACCTACTTGAAACCATACTGTTTCTGTACTGTACCTTCTACCCCTGCCTGAGTTCTTGACTTTTCCTCTCTCAAACTCCTAATCGAGCAGTCCTAGCTCGCCTAGGGTTTGAGATTACAAATATTTGCTTGGCTCTTTGGAACTCCTACTTCTAGATATGTACAAAATACTGGCTCCCCTATCATTTCCATCCAATCTCTGGGAAACCCCGTGGTTAGATTTCATGGGGGAGCCATTTAAAAATTTGACTGCTCAAAAGAAGACAACAAACACTCTAAACTCTACTTTATTCACACAAGACACCTAAACTAAATCAAATGAACCTATTTACAAAAGAAAGAATGCTTCAATATGTAGTGTAAACTCAGATCCAATGCCAAATCAGAGCATATAAACCATTAGATATCACTGTCACATCAAAGCACATGGGATACACAGAAAAATGCAGAAATTCTTTATTTCTTCCAAACCAAAATTTGATTACAAAGCATTCTAACTGCTCTCTATGAGCCACCACACCTATTTTGAAACCTTTACCATGTTTCAAGGAAAGTTGCTCAACTCCACATCCCTGAGTTCAAGGGAATCCAATATACCTAAGTTGCATGGCATTCCACAACTATTGTCATGCAACTTTTCAACAACATTTTGCAACTCTTTCCATCATCCTACATTTTAGGATCTCTAACTCCTTGGTTTCGAATCAACAGCTCCCCTAAATGCCTCTTGGAATCTTCTAACAACTTAGATGTGATTAGCACACATTTAATGCTTACATTCTAACATAAGTTGTCTAAGACTAATTAAAGCAAAATTTAACATCAATGACTAACTAAGATGACTTTAGTCCTAGTGACTAACTCATCACACACAAACAAGACCTTCTAAGGTCCAAAGCAAACACACTAATACCCTGATTTGGCTAAGATCAGATACAAGCCAAAATTGATGACAAACAACATGGAGGTCAGCCTAGGTGCTCCTGCACCACGAGCCTTCCTGATTTTGAGCAGTGTGCCTGAATGCAATTGCATTCCCCATTTTCTAAAACACTTATATTTTGAGTACTCAAATTATGGATTGACCTCCACCGTAGTTTTTCCCTTAACCGAGTTTCCACATAAAAATCCTTGTGTTATGGATTGTTCTATTTTCATGTATCTTTCTTTTGATTGAATGTTATATACACTTTAGAGATCAGTTTAATAAAGTTAAAAATTGCACAACACTGATTCAGCCCCCCTCTTAGTGTTGCTTGAGTCCAACAATTAGTATCAGAACTAATTTCCTTTGAAGAAGTTTAACATCTTGAGGTAGATCTTGGAATGTAATGGACTCTGGTAGTCTTCATCAATAGTTTTTGGTGGCACTTGATGACCTTGATCAGTCTAAAGCAGAAGTCTGAGAATTGAGAGAAAATCTTAAGGATGCTAAGAAATTCGTTTAGAAGTTGAACAATCAGATTATTAAGTCTAGGGAAAAGAGAAACAATCTATGTGATCAGATTAAGCAAAAAGAGAGAAAAAGCATGGATGATGTTCACTTGAATCAAACCTTGAAGGAAATAACTGAAGAAAGTGAAAATATTGCTAGAGACAATGCTACCCTAAACCATGAGATGGAGTCTATGGTGATGAAGATGACTAAGGAGATTGAAGAAAGAAAGAAGAATGGGGAAAATATTATCCAGTCCCTAAAAGAGAGATCTGATGAATATAGTAGAATTAATGGACAATTCATTCAGTTAGAGATTGAACTACAACAATCTAGAAACAATGAAGAAGAGCCTTAAAAACATATTGTTATTCTTGGGGATGAACTCTTTGCTACAAATGAATACAAGGAAAAGTTCAAGATTAGCTTTGTTAAGCTTGATGAGATGACTCAAGGGTAGAAGAATTCAAATGATAAGTGAGGTCTTGGTTATGAAAAAGGAGAGAGTTCCAAATTTAGACAAAAGAATTCTAAGCAAGGAAATCTGATGGACAAAGCAAAAAAGTATACAGTAAGACAACCTAATGCTCAAAATTTTAATGGATATTATTTTGCTTGCAATAAATTTGGTCATATGACTACTCAATGTAGAAGCAAAATGAAACTAAGTGATTCATCATTTTCTAGTCATTGTTTCAATTGCAATAAATTTGTGTTGGAAATAGGATGCCATTTAATTGCAATCCTAAACATTATTTATTTCATGTATCTCCTAAGTGCTTGGAATGTGTTCATCAACAATAGGATTAGGAAGAGATTAATATTTGATGAAATAATCATGTTAATTGACATTTTTAATTAATTCTAAATGTTAGGGGCATGTGAGGGCATCCATTTTGAGTTCCTAAATAACAGGGGCACATGGGGTGCCCACATGGTAGGTGACACTCACCTTGAGTTCAGTTAACTATTCAGAGTAAGAGATAAAATTTTTGAATGCATGTAAAGATCCTAGGAGTTAGGGTTTGATGTTTGCATGCATGAAGTTTAGTTTAGTTTAGTTTAGTTATGGTTTAGTTATCTTCAGTTAGTTTTAGTTGAATGCTAGTTGACTCCAGTTAACTTGGAATGCATGGCTAATGACTTGAGTTGCATGATAGATAATAGGGACTACCTTCAGTTAACAGGGGATGACCATTCTTGCATGAATGGTGTTGATAAATGTTTAAGTTAACAAGAAATGACTTGGAGCCAACTTGGGTGCCCAAGTTGGCTTCTTGGAATTAACTCCTTTGCATGTTGAGATATTTCAGAAGGCTAAGTTAAGTGGGACCACTCTTGGGCGCCTGCTTTGAGGATAGAGCCTTGAAGATATTTATAGAACAAAGGTTGAGTTACTATTTCAGTTTGGGATGCCCAAATGCATGAAGATGAGGATTTGACATTGTTCTTCACAACATAACTCTATTTGCATGAGATAGGTGTACCTTTTAGGGATAGGGCTTGAGCATTGTAATTGTAACTCATGTTGATTTTACAAATTTGTTGAATCCCTATTTATCTAAGCAAGTTGAAGAGAGTTATTATCAGTTTTATTGCAGGTTGTGAAGAAGTTTTGATGAAGGAAAAAGAAGAATTCTCAATCAAGAATTGGAGCTATTGTAATCTACTTTAGAGATTGAATAATAGAATAATTGTTGGTGGAGTTTTTTCCCTAAAGGGTTTCTCCACGGTACATGCTTGTGTAATCTTTCTAATATCTTGTCTACGTCTTCTATCAACTTTTGTCTACATTCTACAAACAGTAAAATGAATTAATCGGATAATCACCCACAAAGAATCTGTAACAAAGGAAAAAGCATATTTAGATCATAAATATTAAAGTTTTACAAAGTATTAAGCTAAGAAAACACCTCAATTTTTAATAGTTTGGTTACAAGCCAATTGAATGTGGAAATGTGTCAAACAACTCTGTTAATAGGAGTGTTAGACATTATGCCTATGGAAGATTTGGGCATATTTCTAACCAATGTATATCAAGAATAAATCAATGGAGTAACTGGTTTGAGCAAGGAAATTTTATGTTTTAATTGCAATAAATATGGTCACATTGTAAGATTTTGCAGAAACAAGAATATGGATAAAAGAGGTCTGGTATACAAAGGTAGAAATATGCAGAAAGATGATAAAGGAAAAGGGAAAGTGACTATGGATGAAATAAGAGATCAGATGAAGACATGGGTGAAGAAGTGTCACTATGTTATAGGAAATGAGCAAGCACCAGAACCTACTTCTAGTAATTCCTCCAAGAATTAGTTTTATGCCTTTGGCCTAGGGGAGTTGTCAAGAAAATATTTGAAACCCCTTGCCAGTAATTGACACCAGGATGTGGATGAGTGCAGTGGTTGCATTGATGGTCTATAGATGTTACTAGAATAGTTGGAAAGGATGTCATGATGAGTTGGAGATCTGCAGAAGAGTTATCTTTCACAGACTGAGAAAATAGGGTATTCGGATAAGTTAGAGAAAAAGCATTTACTACAAAAAAATTTAGGTGCGCGAAATATAAAAAGCAACTTGAAACCCTCATTTTCCATTTTTTGTCAAAGAAAAGAAGTAGGAGAACACTCTGAACTAGAATTTAAATTGCATGAGGAGAATTTAGTAGAAAAACCCTAATCCATCAAGTATTTTGATAGTATTGAGAAATTTTAATTTGGTGTGAGGTTGAAAAACTTATTTTGAAGTCATGTGTATGGAAGGTAAAATGCAACAAATCAAAGGAATGGTAAAACTAGATGAATCTAACAGTGAGAAGATTAGAGCCGAAAGAAACATGCTATCACATGATGAATTGAAATGTTGAAAGAAGCAAAACACAAAAGCTTGGATATTTGGAGTGAATTCCCCTATTTCAAAAATGCAAAAGTCTTTGAGTTTATACTGGACAAATTGAATGATGATATTCTGACTCTGGATAAACCCTACCATATCTCAAAAGAAGTGATTGCAGTTGTAACTGGGTTATGCAAAATTGGGGATGTGCTGAGGAAGAAGTCAATCCAAAATAAAGAAGTCAAAACCCTAACTGGAGTTACTAGAGATCAAAGGGCATTGATAATATCCACAATCAAAGATTCAGTGACAAGGTACATTTCGCATGGAATATCCTACAAAATATTTTTCAGAAACATAGAAGGTGCAACTTTGGCAGGTGTTGTTTACATTTCACACAAGATGATAATGGAAGATCAGTATTTTGATCTTTGTGAATTACTGAAAGATCAATTAATGGAGAACGTGCAATTGAAAAAGGACATAGATTACCCTTTCAGGTTTGGTACTTGGGTTATATTCCTTGTGATGGATTTTCTAAATTGCTTACCCTTGACTAACAATGTAATATGGGAATAGAGTGAACCAATTTGCAAGTAGATTTACATATACTATAATAATTTGACAAATTGTGATCAAGTATATGAAAGTTTCTTTAAGGGTTTTCTAAGGAGGTTTGGATCAATTGGTATTTCCATTCCGGTAAGAGGACTTGAAGTTGGTTCCTCCTCTGGTGAGATGGAGAGAAAGAAGAGAAGAGCAAAAGAAATTGGTATCAGTACTCTACTAGCATGCAAGACTCTAAGAGTTGAAGGGAAAGGGAAAGAACAAGTGATTGCGGACATACCAAATGAGGAATCTGAGGACACCCTTGGAAAAGAACTAGAAACAACTGAACTAGAACAAGAAAAGGAAAAGACAAAAGGAAGTGAAGAAGAAGGTGATCTAACCAAGGAAGAACTATTGCAACTTATTCATGAGGAAGATGAAATGCATAAAATTTTCAGCATGTGGTCTATCAGACCTTCATATGAGCAGGACATGATCTTAAGCATACTAAGTGCTCATCTTGTGCACAATCATATCAAATTGGAGAGTTTGTAGAATAAGTTTCCATAAGAGATGATTGAATGTATCAAGGAAACCATGGACTCTAAGTATCAGAATAAGGAAGAAGGAGAAGTGATCCTACACCTAAAGAAATAGTACAGATTATCACTTACCAAGCTAAAAGAGAACATGAATGAAATAAGGCAATGCATAAGCACAACAAACAACATTTATAACTATTTTCTTTGATGGCCTTATGCAATCAACAAGTACAAGGAGAAGTTAGGACAAATTGAAACAAAGCTTAATAGTATTGGACAAAATTTTAACATGTCTCTGGATCAAGATGGTGCGATCATTAAAAGGATTCAAGAATTGCAGTCAGAGCATGCAAATGTTCAGAACACTAGGAACAAGATTGTTGACACCTTCTGGAAAGTGAAGGACATAACTGAATGCAGATTGCAACAATTGATTGAGATACTAAGGAAGGGAGAAGTATTGGAAGAATCCTTTACCATTCCGAAATCGCTCATCAAGATTATCAACCATACATCTAAAAACAACAAGATGATCATAATCACCGGGGCTGCAGTGGAAGCATGGAAGCAATTTCTTCCAGAGATGAAGGAAAAGTACAAAATAATCTTCAAATAGTAGTTGTATTCCTTTAGTTTTTGTATAAGTTTTTGGTTTCACTTCATAGGGGGAGAAATAAAATATTTTATTATCTGTTTTTCATTGATGTCAAAGGGGGAGAGAGAGCAGTGAAAAATGCCTTATCAAACTTAGGGGGAGTTTTGCTAAGTTTTGTTGAGTTTTGTTAGCTATGGCATTTTGAAGTTTTGAAGGTTTCGACACTTAGTCATTTTTCACTAAGTGTTTCCATCAATGCAAAAGCGGGAGATTGTTGGCATATGGATTCTATTGTTGTCATTGATGGCAACTGAAGTCATTGATTTGGTCTGCACTGTAGTATCTGACTATACCAGAAGACAGAGTGAAGAATAGGGTATCCGACTGAAGTTGAATCTGTCAAGAGATTTGCATTATCAGTTTAATAATTTTTGTTGTGGATCTCAGGGAAGGTCGTTGGGTATATGAAATTTTTTATTCTCAAGTTTTGTGCTATCACATCAAGTGATGTATGAGTTAGGAGATCCAATCATTCAATTTTTTGTTCATCAATGTATGAAGGCCAACTAAGTGAATGTAAGGTGTTACAAATGTCTAAAGCAGAATTGTTTGAAGTATTTTTGTGTTGGAGATTTTGTTTTGGGTCCTAACTATGCTATGGCCGACTTTGGTGGATGTGCATTAAATGTTATTCATAATTTGAGCTAACATATGGAAGATATTTTCTATTTTATTGAAGCTAACATGTAGTGACTGAATTCTTGGTAGTGGATATATATTTGAGATCGGTTAATTCATTTTGGTGTGTGTGTGGTGTTCAATATGTGTGGGTGTGTATTGTGAATATTAGAAGAGCAGTTAAGCAATTTTCATTTATGCAGAAGAGGATTTTGTGAAGCAAATTAGGGCAGAGAAGATTGAAGTGCAACATCAGACTGAAGGTCCAAAATCTGATCTATGAGCCTAACCAGAATTGTAATAAGGTATCTATAGATGTTATTTTCTCAATTCAACCTTTTGTTGTAATCCAAATATTTTGGAAGCCAATGAGCCTTCCTGATTTTGAGCAGTGTGTCTGAATGCAAGTGCATTCCCCATTTTGTAAAACATATATATTTTGAGTACTCAAATTGTGGATTGACCCCACTGTGTTTTTTCCCTTAACCGGGTTTCCACATAAAAATCCTTGTGTTACGGTGTCATGGATTTTTGTTCTATGTTCATGCATCTTTCTTTTGATTGAATGTTATATACACTTGAGAGATTAGTTTAATAAAGTTAAAAATTGCACAACACTGATTCATCCCCCCTCTCGGTGTTGCTTAAGTCCAACAGAATTTAGGTTGTTCTAAGAGGAAATTGCAAGCGAGCTTGAGCCATTAAGCTAGGAGAGAAGATTAATCGATTGGAGCTTTAAACATGCATGTTGATTTCTACTCTATTAGTATGTTGGAAAGATTGTCTTTTATGTGTGTTATGATGTGTGCATCTCTTTTGAATGTTCCTTGATTGTTTCTTGTATTGGGAAACCTTTCTTTTGGGTTTATACATATATAGATATTTATAATATAATGGGTTTTATATGATTGTGAAATAAAGAAAATAGGGTGTGCCCACCTTTAGGAGATGGGAAACTTAGGGGACCCTATTTTTCTCTAGTTCATTAAAGGAAACCAAGATCCCTCAACAAATTGACTTGATTGAGGAATGGGATAGGGTTAGGATGGCTTCCTTGGGTGTGATTAAACAAAGGTGGTTCACCACTAAGCAAGTGCTTAGAAAGAAGGAAATGCAAATGATAAGTGAATCTAGCTATGTAACCTAGAATATGAAACTCAAAATTAGAATACTGAACTATAGATAAATAGAGGTGCACTTGGAAAACTGAAGATGCTTGAAACAAGGTCTACAATCCTAAAATTATGAATTTTGATGCACACTGGGACTCATATGCCAGACTAGGCGATTTAGTCCCAGTTTAGGGTTTCAAGTTAAATCTAGAATCTATAACTGGTAAACCATGATCTATAGGAAATATCTAAAAATTGGTATATTGGGACTAATATGCCCAAGGTGGCAATTTAGTCCTAGTATCAGGGTTGATCTAAATCTTTGATATTATTGGGAAAATGTGTCTCAACCTTGCAATTATATACGGTTTATTGTTGATAGGATGTATATATATATATATATATATATATATATATATATATATATATATATTTCCTAGTTACACTGATAAGTGCATACAATGGTATAAGGGGGGGGAGAGTGGGATGCATGTAAAAAAAAATTGTTAACTTTTTCAAGAAACTACTAAAATGGATGACATACATTACATAAATGATACATTGTAAATCTAGACCACTAATTATTAGGTTTTAGATCTAATGGTGGATATTTTGTTGGCCTGTCTTTCCCTAGAATGTAATCCTATTTTATGAGGGTGTTGCATTACAACTACAATAGAGAAAGACAACAATGTATTCTGAGAGTCTGATAGTAGTTGTGTTGTCTCTTGATCTTTGAGTGGTGATACTCTTGTGAGAAGCTTTCTCTGAAAGTATATTGTAATCTTTGTGATTTATTGAATAATATATTGGATGACTTTTGGAGTGTGGGGTTTTTCTCTTGAAAGGGTTTTCCCCACGTAAATCACTATGTCGTGGTATGCATGATATTTGTGTTCATTTATATTTAATTTTCTATAACTATTAAAGATTTGTAAAATTTTTGTATTATTATCCTCTCAAGATTAGTGTAGGAAGTTGTTTTACTACCTTAGCTTCCTTACAAGTGGTATCAAATCCTGATCACCTTTGGTTTCAGTTGTGGGTTGTTTGGTTTTTTGGACTAATCTAGGTTTGAGTGGGAGCTTGTGCAAAAGATACTTTGTGATCTTGTTGTAGGAATTTTTAGATGGAAAGTTCATCAAGGGGAATAGAGGTGGACAAATTTTCTAGAAATAATTTTGAAATGTGGAAGCTGAAGATGGAGGATCTGTTGATAGATCGAGATCTATGGGATGTTGTTGATGAGAAAGTTTCAAGGCCCACAGATCCTACTCAGGCTACTCAATATGATGTTATGGACTGTAAAGCCAAGGGTCTAATTAGATTATGTTTGGTAGAATATATTTTAATTAATTTCCATGAGGAGACCTCTGCATAGAAACTATGGAAGAAGCTTGGTGAGATGTATCAAGCCAAATCTTTAGTGAACAAGATTTTCTTGAGGAAGAAGTTGTATTCCTAGAGAATGGAAGAGGTTGGATGAATCACTGACCACCTAAAAGAATTCAATATGCTAGTGGTTCAGTTGGTGTCAAAATGGATTAGAAGGAAAAATTTCAAATCTTGCTTTGTTCTTTTCCTGATTCATGGTATTCTCTTGTTATGGCTATTGGGAGTTCTTTTGTTATTTTTAAGACTAAAGATGTGGTGGGTTCTTTGCTTTCTAAAGGGATGAGGAGGAAGATATCCATCACTTCCAAGGAAGCCCTAAATGTTTCTGGAAGACCTAAGGAAAAAGGAAAGAAGAATGAGAAGCACAACAAATCCAAGTCTAGAGGGAGATCCAAATCTCCTAGAAATTCCAAAGTTATTTGTTGAAACTGCGGTAAGCCTGGACATGTTTGTAGGGTATGCAAAGAAGAAAATAAGAAAAAGAAGAAATTTGATTTTGATTCTGAGTCCAAGAAGGAAGATGGCGACACATTTGTTGCAGCTTTGGAAACTCATGCAGGTAATGATGCATGGTTAATTGAATCAGGTGCATCTTTCCATATGACCTTTAATAGAGATTAGTTTTCTGAATATGAAGAATTTGATGGAGGTAAGGTGTACTTGGGTGATGATTCTCATTTAGACATTGTTGGTCGTGGTAAATTTAAAATAAAGCTTTCTAATGGTAGAATAAAAAGGAGCAATGGTGTGTTGCATATCCCTGGATTAGGACAAAATTTGTTATCTATGAGCAAACTAATAGATGTAGGTGTGCAGGTAGTATTTTATGATGCAAGATGCAAGATGGTCAGAGGTGCTATGGTGATTGCTAGAGGTGTTAGATATGGCACATTGTATAAGCTGGATGCATGCACTGTTGAGTGCAATAGTACTTTTGTGAAAAGAAAGTTTGTGGAAGAAGTGAGGGTTTCACCTTTAGTAGATGGTCATGGATTTTGGGTACCCAAGGGTGCTCTTTCTTCTAAAACAAAGTTACTTGTAGAGAAAAATATGTTATGGCACCAGAGACTTGGCCACATTGGACAAAAGGGTCTAAGGACCTTGAAAAATAAAAACCTTGTTGAAGGTTTGTCTAATTGTAATCTTGAATTCAATTTTTGTGAGCATTGCATTTATGGAAAACAAAACCACATTCATTTTTACTCGAGTTCTCATAAATCTTGTGGTGTATTGGATCTTATTCATTATAATGTGTTTAATCTTGTAGATGTTGCTTCGATTGGTAAATCCACATATCATGTTTCATTTATTGATGATGATAGTAGAAGGACATGGGTATATTTTCTAAAGGGTAAATCTAAAGTTTTCAGTCAATTTAAGGAGTTTAAAGCAATGGTTGAGCTGTAGACTGGAAAGAAAATAAAATGTTTGAGGACTGATAATGGTGGTGAATTTTTATCTAATGATTTTGATAGATTATGTAAAGATTTTGGTATTCATAGACAAAAGATAACTCTGTATTATCCACAACAGAATGGAGTTGCAAAAATAATGATCAGGACATTGATGGAGAAGTTGATGTGTATGTTGAGTGGTGTTGGCCTAAAACAAAGGTTTTGGGATGAAGGTGTTGCCACTACTTGTTACCTGATTAATAGGTCTCCTACATCAACTCTTGTTGATAAGACACCTATAGAGGCATGGTTGGGTCACAAGCCTTCATTAAGACATCTTAGAGTTTTTGGTTGTGAGGAATATGTGCATGTGCCAAAGGAGAAATGAACAAAGTTGGAGAACAATACTGTGAAATGTATCTTCATTAGATATAGTTATAGTTTGAAAGGATACAAGCTTTGGGATCTTGTTACACAAAAGGTAATACATAGTAGAAGTGTTATTTTTAGAGAAACTAAGCCTTCTTCTATTACATTGCAGCCAGAACAAAGTAAACAGGAAGATGTGATTCAATTTCCTTCTACACTTGAGAAATTTGAATTGAGGCTCAAGGATAGAAAAGAAGTTGAGGAGAGCTCATATAGCTCTGGATCTTCAAAAGAGAAGGAAGAACTTTAAACTAAACTTGATCATAGGTCTACAAGGAATAGACAACCACTTGAAAGGTATACACCTGATGATTGGAGATGTATTTTTGCTTTGAATACTAACATGGATGAACCTAGATCTGTAGAAGAGGCATTAAGTATGAATGATGCAAAATCCTAGAAGATTACTATGGATGAAGAAATGACATCTTTGAAAAAGAATGATACATGGGATATTGTACCATTGCTAAAGGACAAAAACATATTGGTTGCAAATGGGTGATTAAGAAAAAGATTGGTTCAGATGGAGGTATTGAGAAGTACAAAGCAAGGTTGGTTGCAAAAGGTTACTCTCAAGTTGAGGGTGTTAATTATGGTAAGATATTCTCTCCTATTGCAAAAATGACATCTATTAGATTTTTGCTTGCTAGTGCTTATGATTTAGAGGTTGAGCAAATGGATGTGAAAACTGCTTTCCTTCATGGTGACTTGGAGGAGGATATTTATATGACACAACTAGAGCCCTATGTGGTGAAAGGTAAAAGTAAGTTGGTTTGCAAATTGAAGAAATATTTGTATGGCTTAAAACAGAGTCCTAGGATGTGGTGCTAGAAAGTTGACACATATGTGTTGAGTTTGGGATTTGAGCACTCTAAATCAGATCACTATGTTTTTTATAAAACTTATGGTGATCATTTCCTATTTATTCATTATATGTTGATGATTATTGGAAAAGGGAAAGGTATGATTTCATAACTAAAATCTCAACTTGCCGCTAAATTTTAAATGAAAGATCTTGGTGCAGCTAGACACATTCTTGGGATCGAAATTAAATGAGATAGAGTAAATAGAAAGCTATGGCTTGGCCAAAGTAAGTATGTTGATTCAATTTTACAAAGATTTATCATGCAGGATTGTAGACCATAGTGTGTTCCTGTTTTAGTTGGAACAAAGTTATCTATTTTAGACTGTCCAACATCTCCATGAAAGATAGAAGACATGAGTAGATTACCTTAATAGAGTGCAATTGTAAGTTTTATGTATGTTATGGTTTTTACTAGACCAAAAATTTCCCAAGAAATGGGAGTTATTTCCAAATATATGTCTAATCCTGGTAGAGTTCATTGGGATGCAACTTTATAAGTTTTCAAATAGTTACACGGTACCTCAGATTACTCCTTGTGTTATCATAGTAAAGTGATTGAAGACAATATTTCCTTTGATATTAATGGCTATGTGGATTTAGATTGGGTAGGTGATATTGATAGTAGACGATCCACTAGTGCTTATGTGTTTACTTTATTAGGTGGTGCAATCAGTTGTATGAGTAAGCGATAGGTTGTAGTTGTTTTTTCCACTACTGAAGCAAAGTATATGACAACTACTCATGCTTGTAAAGAATCCATTTGGCTTAAGAGACTATGTTCATATATTGGAATAAAACAAGGTGCAGTGACAATCATAGTACGATATGTCTAGCCAAGAACTCAACATTTCATGCCAGGACCAAGCACATTGATGTACAATATCATTTTGTTCAAGATATGGTCAAAGATGGTAGGGTGAAGGCAGTTAAGGTAGATACTTTGACAAATGTTGTTGATTCTTTAACTAAGCCTATGAGCACAAGAAGTTTAGATAGTGTTCAAATATTATGGGCCTTTTGGCCCCTAGCAATTAAGAGACAATATTTACTCCCTCTCGTTGCTCTTGCAAGGTGTTCGAAAAGAGAGAGATTTGTTGGGAAAATGTGTCTCAACCTTGCAATTATATATGTTTTATTATTGATAGGATGTATATATTTATATATATATTTCCTAGTTACACCAATAGGTGTATACAATGGTATAAGGGGGGGGGGAGTGTGATGTGTGTAAACATTTTTTTGTTAAATTTTTTAGGAAACTACTAGAATGGCTGACATACATTAGACAAATGATAAAAATTGTAAATCTAGACTGTTAATTATTAGGTTTTATATCTAATGGTGGATATTTTGTTGGCCTCTTTCCATGGAATGTAATCCTATTTTATGAGGGCGTTTTATTACGACTATGGTAGAGAGAGACGGTGATGTATTCTAAAAGTCTGATAGTAGTCGTGTTATCTCTTGATCTCTGAGTGGTGATACTCCTATGAGAAGCTTGATCTGCAAGTATATTGTAATCTTTGTGATTTATGGAATAATATATTGGGCAGCTTTTGGAGTGTGAGGTTTTTCTCCCAAAAGGGTTTTCCCCACGTAAATCATTGTATCATGGTATATACATGATATTTGTGTTTTATTCTGTTTAAGTTTTTGTAAATGTTAAAGATCTATAAATTTTTTGCATTATTCTCCTCTCAAGATTAGTGTAGGAAGTTGTTTCACTACATTAGCTTCCTTACAGATATCCTCTATTATTCTTATGTAGCTTCTCTCCCTTCTGATCTCCAAGTTTGAAACTTTGAATTTCAACCTATAGGTGACTTTTTGTGAAGATGATAAGTTCTTGACAACTTTGACAACTTCTCTTCAATCTTGCAATTTATTCTTCAAAGGATCTTCAAGCTCAAAATACCTAGATCTACAATCACATATGTAGAGAAGAGAAAAATGTTGTTTTATTAGTGGATAAGGGTTTGCCTTGGTCAAACCCCATTTTGGTAATCAAACTTTGAAATGAAATCAAATAGAATGAAGGAATGATAGATGGACAAGATGCAATATTACAATTCACCAAACCCTTGTAACAAAGGTTACAATCTTGTATGAAATGGCTAGCATGAATGTAGATTTTGACTCTTGATTGAATGCTATGGATCTTGACTTGAATTCTTGCTTGAACCATAAGAGCCTACACCACAAATGTTAGCTCAAAAAGAAACATGATGCATGATGAATTTGACATGATGCTTGAATCTTAAATATAGCTCCAAAATGCTTGATAATCAGCTCTTGAATGCTCTTCAATTGCTCTTGAATTTATAGAATGCTTGAATTCTTATATCACACTTGCTCATGAAATTTGTTAGATTGCTTGTTAGGATTGCTTAGGTGAAATTATGTGAAATAACCTTGTATTTATACTTGTTTATGGAAAATTTCCCAAAATTGAAACACTACAAGCTAACATCAGATCTAGGAGAATAAAATCCTTCCAAGAATTGAATTCAAAATAGAACCAAGCTAAGGTAGGGCTCATACGCCAGTTAGGGCATATGAGTCCCAGTAGCCTAGGCTCAAGACACAAATTTCAAGAAATGTTAAGTTCTATGCCAAATTCAGGTTCATGCTCAAAAACTTAGTTGGGACCCATATGCCCAAGGTGGTGTATGAGTGGTATATCCCTAAATCTAGAACACACAACCCAAAAAAGTTAAATTATGATTGGTCATTAGTTATGTGTCAAGATTATCCTCAAAAATATGCATGAAATAAGGCTTGTGGATGCAAAATAGGACCAAATAAGGCATAAAGAATCCCAATTTTAGCAAGGAGGACCCAAAAAAGTGTGAAAATGAAAAAGTGATGCATTTTCCTATGCTACATTTATCCCCCACTTTAGTGAGAGGAGGAACTTGCTTCAAACTCGCAAGTTAAAGGAGACACACTCGCATCAAGAAGGTCCCAAGTGTACCAATGCTAGTGAGATAGGATGACAACGATCAAGAGGGTTGTGCAAGCCCCCAGGATCAAGATCCTATGGCAAACTAACATAAGAACAAAAGAACATGTACATGTGAATAATGTAAGGAGAAATAATAAGATACAAGCATACACTACCAAAGACAAAAAGAAGAAAGAAAAATAAAAAAAGGGGGTGGATCAAGCCTCGACCGTTTTTCTAGTACGATGTGGATCAGATCTAAGTTGTTTATCCAAAATGTTTACAAATGAAACATGATGTCGACTATGTAAGCCAAACACACACTCACAAGGGCTAGTGGAACCTTAGGCTATGCACTAGGTGAGTGTTGACATTTTATGCCACCCTTGGATGCCCATCATTTATATCTGATCAGAGAGATCCTATGTATGCATCTTGTTGAAATCAATGTTTAGTTGATGAATTTGGGTCTTTAAGGTTTTGAAAATCCTAAATTGTATCCAATTAGGGTTTTAAACTTGCAAGCTGGGGCTTCCAAAACCCTCATATGCTTAAACTCTAAACCCCCAAGTCTTGGCAACACTTTATTTTTATTTTTATTATTATTATTATTATTATTATTATGTTGACTCCCTATAGTCGATTTCTAGTCTGTTAGTTACAACTTATGTCTATCGAAGTCATGTCTTGACCAAGGTCCCTTTACTCTTGTCTTCCCAGTAAAGGCCCCATTCGAATATTTGATCAATGTCTTATATCCTTAGGTTGAAAATAATATTTTTTCTTAAGTATTAATTTGCCTAGGCATGTCCCCTTTTTAAGTTATAATTTGAAGCATGTGTTGTTAAGGTGCTTAAAGAGGCAAACTAGCCCCACAAATTAAATTTGGACTATTTCCTGCTAGCCCACACTATCAAAATAATCTCACAAAATACAAGGGATAGCGGGTGTGTTCCATGTGTCCCATCTCTTTGGTGGGCCTCAACAATGTTTGAGGTAGTGATAATGGTGGGCCCAAGATCTAAGGGTTGTGATTGATCCCAATGATTGAATTTTGACCATTCCCCGCCAGCCCATGGGGAATCTTTTCAAGATTATGATACCGCGAGGGATAGTAGGTTGTTGCCATGTGGCTTTATCCTGAGCACACATAGAACTATTAAGGAAGTGAAATATTTCATGAAATATTTTAGCAGGACTTTAGAAACATGAAAACCTGAGCTACTAAAAGGGTTATGGTTCACGTGGTCAAACGAAAGTGAGATGTTTAAATCTTAGTCATCCATCAGATGAAGGTGTTAAGCATGTGGGTGTAAGCTTGGAAATTTAAGTAGTGCATAAGTTGGGTTGTACTAGTTTAATTTAGGTCGTTGGCCGCTAACTTGGTGTTTTTGATCACTATCAAGTAGATTTGTGAGGGATAGCGAGCAAGAGACATGTGTCATAGTGGGGCTTGATACTGAGGTTGCAATGAGACATCCAATGGATTAGGTTTAAAGATCAAGATAAATTACTACATTTTAAAATTTCATTGAGGATCTGATCTCATTTGTCCATGCTCGTTTTGACAGCCAGGATTCAAACTACAATGGTCAGCTACTCTAGTTCGAGGAAGGAGTGCAGAACTAATGGCTCAACAAAAATTCCCAGCTACCAAGTCGAATCTGATCAATTTAGATCAACTTTTCATGCCTTTTCAATGCTTCTTTTCATTTCTAGGTAGCACCATTACTCCTTGATGTGTTGTAGAGGCCATATTCTTCTGTTAGGGTATGTTGGCCTAGATTTTGTTGCAGAATTCATGGGTGTCCATCCCTACATTCATGAGAGTCATCATCTCGGGATGTGCTCAAGATGTCAAAGCCTTTATGGTTTGGTGGTTGCTCTGTCATGGGAGCAATTGGGATATTTCAAATGTAATTGGAGTTTATCTTTTTGAAACCCTAGTTAAGTTAGGGTTAGGTATTTGAATTCAACCCTTAGTTATGCTTGAACTGTAAAGGCAATATTTGTATCTTTTTGAAGGGTTCTTCTTTTGGGATCCTCTCACAGTTTTATTTTTCATACATTGTCTCTTACATTTTTCCATTGTAAAGTCCGCCTTTTATGCCTCATATCAACAAAATCTCACTATTATCATAGATATTTCTTGCATGTTTGAGTAAGAATCTTTTACCTTCATGTCTGAACGCTTGTTCTAGTTGATTTTTTGAGTGCAATCTGAAGCAAAGAAAAAACACATTTCTATCTTGGTGCATCACCTCCCTTTCAATTTCATGTTCCCCTTCTATCCCTTTTCCTCTATGAGTTGTTAGATTAGGGTAGTGATAGGTTTCATGTGTTGAGTTAGACCAACACATTTGCACTTAGTTTATAGGAGGAAGTTGGCCTTCTCCAGGGATTCAACCTCATTCAAGTAAGGTCCCACACCTTGAGGATGTTTCCATTATGTCATTAGAACATTGAACTCTTGTTCAGTAGGATTCAGTTTTATGTGACAACATTTTTTTCCACACCCGGTGGGACTCCTTCTTTCTATTGAAGAATTTTGTGTTTTCTTAAACGCATCTTTCCTTTTGAGGCATATCTTCAAACACCATGGAGACTCCATTCAAAATCAATTAGTTCAAGCAGCCTAGTTCCATTTCATGTCATTGAGCAATTGGTGCCTTCTTCAATGTTTCATCCTTTGGAGGTGTTCTTCAAGCACCTGATGACTGCAACATCTTTGGATGACTCTTTTGGTATGTACCCAAAATCTATGGTTGGGCAGTCCTTTGCCCTTATTTTGTAATTTTTGAAGTGTTTCCCATGCTTAATAATGTCAATTTTTAGAGGAAACCATATGTACACTCCCCCATATCATGATAATTCTAGCTTTGCACCTCCCAATCAGCCATATCAAGCTAGTTATGCCTCCCATTCCATTCCACAAAACCAAAATGTTGTGGGTTCTCAACCTTCTCAAAATACATACCACCCACCCCACCTTTCTCAGTCCTCTTAGATGCCTACATATTCTTATCAGCGACCCCAAGAGACCTATCACTTTGAAAATAAACCTTGTTCCTCTCCTAGTTGACCCCATAATTTTGATAATTTAAGCGCAAGTGAAATCACAAGCATTTTGCTTGATTTCAAAAGATAGTTGGGTGAGATTCAGAGACAACAAGAGGCTCCTTCTTCTTCCTTTCAACCCCAAAATGAGAGTGAACACATGTCCATTGTGAAGGATTTATTTAAACAAATTTTTCAACTACAGGAGTAGCAAGAGCTTGACTTACAACAGAAAGAGTGGGAAAATCAATTCTATCAAGAGCAGCAAGAAGGTTATTTCCCATGTCATGAAGATTTTGTCCATCAAACTCATTATGCACAAAAGCAAAATTTTGAAGCTTAGTGGAGGTATGAGCAGCAATTGGAGGCACAAAGAAGACAACAACAAGAAGAGTGTACAAAAAATGATGTTGTTGCTAGGCAAGAAAAAATTAGACTTTCCCTTGCCTTAGCACAAATGCCTGGGATTCAGGTAGCCCCTTGTGTGCCTAGTTTCAAACAAACACGTCCACTAGTTCCAAAAAAACCTGCTAAGGAGGAGGTAAGAAAGCATAAATTTGTAAGTTTCAAGAAATCTAACAAGCATCTTGAAACTTGTGTTATCCCTCCTTTTGTTTTAGAGTAGCCTATTGTGCAAGGGGTTTGCAAGAAAAAAATTAGTTTCAAGAATCCTAATCAGCCTCTTGAAACCCATATACAACCTCCTATTCCATCAAAAAAATCTTCTATTTTGGAGTTCCTAAGTTTTGCAAGCCTCCATTCCTCACAAGAACCTATCCTTAAGGAGGTTGTTGTTATGGATCCTTCATGTGATCTTGAAAATGAGTGTCTTGGTTTGTTGCAAGAAAATATTGAAGATGAAATAGTGTTGTAGCAACAAGACATTAAAAAGGTAGAAAAATTTGATGCAATAGAGGAATCGGTCCTCTCATTTGATGCCCTTCCTTGTTTTATCGAAGATGAGGAGGATAGATCAGCTATACCTACATCAGTTAAGCCTCCAAATAGCTTGGTTTGGGCTTTATGGTTGAAGAAAACTCCATGTTTCTGTAGCATCAACAACATACATGTTTAGTCCTTGTTATTATGGATGAGGATCCCCAATCTAATGAGGTCTATAGTTCTGAGGTGGAGGACCTTTTATGGGATGACTTGGAAGATTTTTGTTCAAGATTGGATGTCAATCCTTCACCCCCAAAAGAGGAGATTTGTGAGAAACAACATAAGAGTAAGGAAAAAAATGAGCATGCGACAACCATTACATGCCAAGAGTCTGATTTTGTTGCAGCCAATTGCCAAGAAAGAATGAACATAGAGAGGAAATTTGAAGAATCCAATTCTTCACTTAAAGTGCCTCAAAAGCCTGAGGTTTGTGTTGATGAAGTGTACATAAGTACAAGTAGCTTAGTAATTATTAAGCAACCACACATTTTTTGGGAGAGTGATGCTCTTGTTTCTCAATTTGATAGTATGCCTGAGCTTCAAAGATTTTCTTTTGAGTCACATAAAGAAGGGATTCCTTGTGCAGATCAAAAAGTGGGTTTGGCATATTTTGTATCACCATGTGATCTAGAAACTTTCTCTTTTTGTTTCAGTTCATGTATTGAAGAGGTCAACAATGATGACATTGGCCTACCCTTTTGTGAGATTAGTTCTATTCTCTCTACAGAAGGTTTTTTCTTGGATGTTGGCCTATCTTCAAAAAAATCCGCCCATGTTATTGTATGCTTAGCCAAGGCAACAGTGTTAGATGAATCTAAAACTTGCATCATATGGTTCCCATGCAACGATAAAGTTTACAGTGAAGTGATCCTTCACCTTGCAGACATTTTGTACATTTACATGCATGTTGGAAGCAGTTTTCAGTGGTTGCAGCTGGGTGAGGTCTACAACTATGGTTTGAGGGAGATCATCTCCTTCAAAAGGTTCATCTTTGACAAAGGAAAATTCCCTTCTTTTTATTTCTAGTAGTTAATGTATATATTGTAAATTTCTTGATTTCCATGAAGTTCTCTTTGCACACCCTACATTCTCCTTAAGGGAATGTATGTTCTAGTTTCCCTACTTTCCTCCAAGTGCAGGCCTACACATGTTTTATTTTTCCAATCAAACACCCAATTTTATTGATCCCTTTCATGACTTTGTGCCCAATGGACCGATAAGGCTATTGGATTCCATCATTAGCAGGAAATCATCCCATAGAAATTGCCAAAATGTTGACATTTTATGCCACCCTTGGATGCCCATCATTTATATATGATCAAAGTGATCCTATGTATTCATCCTATTGAAATCCATGTTTATTTGATGAATTTGGGTCTTTGAGGTTTTAAAATTCCTCAATTGTATCCAATAAGGTTTTGAACTTGCAAGTTGGGGCTTCCAGAACCCTCATATGCTTAAACCCTAAACCCCCAAGTCTTGGCAACACTGTTATTTTTTTTTGTTGACTCCCTATAGTGAGTTGCCATTTTGTTAGTTACAACTTCTGTCTATCAAAGTCATGTATTGACCATCCCCTTTACCCGTGTCTTCTTGGTAAAGGCCCCATTTGAATATTTGATCAATGTCTTATATCCTTAGGTCAAAAATAATATTTTTTCTTAAGTCTTAATTCACCTAGGCATGTCCCCTTTTTAAGTTATGACTTGAAGCACATGTTGTTAAGGTGCTTAAAGAAGTGGCCTGGCCCCATAGATTAAATCTGGAATATTGCCTGCTAGCCTGCGCTATCAAAATGATCTCACAAAATACTAATAGGGATTGTGGGCATGTACCACATGTCCTCTCTTTGGTGGGCCTCAACAGTATTTGAGGCAACGATAATGGTGGGCCCAAGATCTAAGGGTTGTGGTTGATCCCAGTGATTGAATTTTGACCGTTCCCCACCAACCCGTAGGGAATATTTTGAAGATGTTGATACCATGAGAGACAGTGGGTTGCTACCATGTGGCTTCATCTTGAGCACCCAAAGAACTATTATGGAAGTGAAATATTTCATGAGATATTTCAGTACAACTTCAGAAACATTAAAATTTGAGCTACTAAAAGGATTATAGAGCACATGATCAAAGGGAAGTGAGATGTTTTAATATCAACCATCCATTGGATGAAGGAATTAAGCATGTGGGTGTAAGCTTGGAAAATTAAGTAGTGCATAGGTTCGGCTGTACTGGTTTCATTTAGGTCGTTTCCCACTAGCCCACAGTATCACTATCCAATAAATTTGTAAGGGATAGCAGGAAGCTGACATGTGTCATAGTGGGGCCCAATAATGAGGTTGCGATGAGACACCCAATGACTTATGTTTAAAGATCAAGGTCAATGACCACATTTTAAAGTTCATTTGAGGATCTGATATTGGTCATCCATGCTCGATTTGACGACTAGGATTCAAACTGCAATGTCAACTACTCCAGTTCAAGGAAGGAGTGCAGAAGTAATGGATCAACGATAATTCTTAGCTACCAAATCAAATATAATTGACTTGGATTTATTTTTCATGCCTTGTCAACGTTGCTTTTCATTTCTAGGTGGTGCCATTACTCCTTGATGTGTTGAAAAGGCCATATTCTTCTGTCAAGGTATGTTGGCCTGGATTTTGTTGTAGAATTTGTGAGTGTCCATCCTTGCATTCATGAGAGTCATCATCTTGGGATGTGCTCAAGATGTCGAAGCCTTTATGGTTTGGTGGTTGCTCTCTCATGGGAGAAATTGAGATATTTTAAATGTAATTGGAGTTCATCTTTCAGAAACCCTAGTTAAGTTAAGGTTAGATATTTTAATTCAACCCTCAGTTATGCCTGAACATAAAACAATATTCATATCTTTTTGAAGGGTTCTTCTTTTGGGCTCCTCTCATAGTTTTCTTTTGGAGATACTGTATCTTACATTCTTCCATTGTAAATTCTTTCTTTTATGCCTCATATCAATAAAATCTCACTATTATCATAGATATTTCTTGCATGTTTGAGTAAGAATCTCTTACCTTCATGTCTAAATGCTTGTTCTAGTTGATTTTTTGATATTTTGTGCAATTTGAAGAAAAGAAGAAATACATTTCTATCTTGGTGCATCACCTCCCTTTTAATTTCATATTTTCCTTCTATCCCTTTTCCTCTACGAGTTGTTAGATTAAGGTAGTGATAGGTTTCATGTGTTGGGTTAGACCAACACATTTGCACTTAGTTTAGAGGAATCCAACCTTCTTCGAAGATTCAACCTCATTCATGCAAGGTCCCACACCTTGAGGTTGTTTCCATTGTGTCATTAGAACATTGAACTCTTGTTCAGTGGGGTGCAGTTTTATGTGACAACAGTGAGCCCCCAGAGACACATACACATGCAGTCAATATACACCCACACAGACAAGCAAGTGGCTATGGGAAAGTCACATCTAAGTTTGGCTCCCATACGGTAACCATACCAAAGCTATAACTCTTGATAACTTTGATAAGGCGCCACTCAACATGAACAACATGATTCATGAGGCAAGAAAAGCTTTGTATGCTTGACACCCTTGAATGAACAAGATGGATCCACAGGAAAGAAAACTGTGTTATGGAAGGTGGCCATATAACTGATATTGCAAATGTAAAAGATTGTAAGGAATGTTTAGAGGATTTTTTCTTAGTTTATGTAAGGTCTTAACTTAGGGAATATCATTCCTAATATCTCCAAGAGAGGACCAATCAAAGAATAGAAGATTCACCAGTTAGGGGATGTAGTGTGTTGCATCAAGCCACTAAGATTAATATAATATGCTAAGAGAGATTATGCTCTTGAGGGACATCACACCCAACGTCACCACAAAGTGAAAGATGAATCACATGAAGTAAGAATACTAAACAATAAAACATGAGTTGAAAATACAAAAGAATAATGCCAAATGCCCCCACTTTAAATAAATTTCTAAACACCATGTTGTGAGAAATTACTTTAAAGTAGCAAATGATAAATACTAACAATAAAGAGGACATGACAGCTTATTTGGAAATCCCTATGCCAAGTCATATGTTTCCAAATGAGAAAGAATAAGCTAAGGTGGGTGATGAGAAAGAGATCCTTTCATTTTGAAATGATTTGCAATTAGCAGTTACAAATTTTTGACACCGTGGTTGTGGATCTTTGCTCGAACTTGAGGTATCATGGATAGTGAAGATTAGAAATATGTTGGTGGACTTCGCTTGAGCTCGAAGTGGAGGTAAATCTAGAGGATTTCATGGGATTTTTCTATAGCTTCAAACCGCCATGAGAGGTTATATCTACAAATTTCTACTTGTTTTTCGAAGGTGAATAAGGTAAATGGAAAGTGAAAAGATATAGTTTATTTGCAAAGATATTATAGTTGATTATATTTTTTAAAAAGGAATTTTTTATTTTATTTCAACTGTATTTGTTAGTTTGATTTAGAAACCCTAACTTGAGGGTTTGGTTCTTGACTCGAGGTCTCACATTTTGGTACAAGGGTTTTAGTTTTTGTGTTGTATAAAAAGAATGGCAATAAGCCATTATTGGGTTCAGAGGTTTTGAAAAGAATATTTGTTGAAAAAGAGAAAATAAGGAGAGGTTTTATGAGATAGAATAGAGCATTGTTGAAAAGAGAATAAGGGTTTATTACAGTGATATTTTTGTATTTTGAAAAATTGAAAAAGAGATCTTAAAGTGTTTATATCTCTAATTCTTATTATAGAGATTGCATATTTCAGTGAGATTATATTGGTACTATTTCATTCAACACATATTATAATGGGCATTATTGTATATCTTTTATATGTACTCTATTGAGATTTTGTAATTGCAAAAATAATGCAGTTATAAGGTCTTGACAGTTTGTATGGTTATTGAGAACCTTTGTAAAGGAGTTGGTGCTCCTACTGAAGTTGGTGCTTCAGAATTTTGGTGGAGTTGGTGCTCCTAGATTGTTACAGAGTTGGTGCTCTAAAAACTATTGTAATAAGTTTGGAATTAATCTTGTAAGGCATTTTGGAGTGGTTTTCTACCCCAAGAGGGTTTTCCACTCATCAAAGCTCTATGTTTCTCTTTTATGTGGTTTGTGCTTATCTTGCTTGAGTTTTCATTTTGTCATTTGTAAAAGTGGTTCATGCAATGCTCTAATACATTATCATAATTCCAATTTGTCTAAAATTTCAAAGTTTAATTGTTCATGTTCAATGTATGAGTGTTAAATTCTGCCATTAATGAGTTTGATGTCCTGTGTAAAAGAAAGCATTAAAATGTTGTTCATTCAGCACTATGTGAACAATGTATATCATGATTTGATATGAGTTGTTAAGTATTCATGTTATGTTTGGTTAATTCATTGGAAAACAATCATTCAAAACTCAATATTCACATTGCATATATAAAGTCACTCATTTGTTCAAGATCAAATAGATCAAATCTGCATTTCAAGTCATAAAAAAGTTTTTATACATTACTCTGATTCACCTCCCCTCTCAGAGTAGTTCCACTTCCAATATGTTGTAGATATTCATTTACAACTTCTTGGTGATGTTATTGAAGACATATATACATGTAGTCAATTGAAGGAACTTTCATATAGTTTTATGCATAATGAGCTTCCTTGCTTTATTGACTATAATGATAATGGATTACATCATATCTTTGATAATTATGATTTCTTTGATGAACATAAGTTGGTGACCTCTACTTTAAATGGAGATTGAATTGATCTAAATTTTGATAGGGATATGTGCTTTCCTAAGAGTGAACACAAATATTTTTATCTTGCTGATTATATAGAGAGCATGGTTAAAAAATGTAAACTATTGGTTATACCAATGATGGATCATTTTTTCCTCTTCCTGATGATGGATCACTGAGTGTGATCTGAAACGTCGACAAAAAAATTGACATAGTCGAATCCAAAAGCTTAAATACTTAATTGATACCAATGATGTCAAGAATTTATCTTTATATTCTTTATGTGATTGCAATGATTCAGAGTATGTTGATTCTAAGAAGAACTTAGTTTTTTTGTGTTGAGGGGGCATAAGAATTTATGGAAAGGATGAGTATAAAACACAATATCCTCTATAATGATCTTATGGGTCCATTAAATAATATAAGTTTGGAGTCTTATTGATGTAGATACAATCCTCTTTGAAAATGACCTAGAGTGTGCATGGATTGATGAGGATAAACTTAAGGAGAAAACAAATTTGAGGAAAGAGAATCAACTACCTTATAATCAACATCACCTTGTTGGAATGTCCAATGTCCCTAGCTTTTATTTATTTTGTTCTTTTGAATTGTAGCTAGGGTGTATCCTAATGAGTTGTACCAAGTATGTGTACAAATCTTGATGAATTGATGACAATTTATGGTTGTGACATTATTGAGGCAAAGTATTGCAATGAAAGAGGGGAGAAATGTGTTGCATTAAATAGTAATTTCCTATTTGATTATAAATGGAGATGTGGAATATTGTAAGGAAAGGTGATATCTATGGAAGACACTAGTACACACGGATTTGTAGCGTAAAAAAATGTATCTTTGGACATTTTCACGCTCATTTGGGTCTTTCTTATGGATGTTGGCCTAGTTTTTCCTAGATTTAATGTTGTAATGTGGTCAACACATTCACATTAGGTCTTGGACCCTTGTGAATCAATAAGAATTCTATGATGTCTTTTAAAAGTGTTGTGAAGTGTTGTAACCCACTTTCACACTTTTCTAGGACCCTTTTAATATAATTCATTTAAATAACCTCTTTTTATCACTTACCAAGCCTTATTTCAAAGTGTTGTAACAAACTTTCATGCTTTTCTAGGCTTGTCATCAATAATTTGACCCTTTCTTATGCTCATTTGGCCCCTTTATACACTTACAAGCCCTACTTAAGTGTGTTTTAGAGAATAATCTTGTTAAAAATCATTTAATACACTTTAATTCATGACACCCCCTTAAATTTCCCTAGTGGGACCAAGTCGCCACTAGGGGCGATTTAGTCCCACTTGGCTAAAAAATTAAAATTATTTTAAAATTCTAGCGGGATATTATTTTCTAAGCCTTGAGGTCAACCTATGATGTGGTATTTTCGGGAAATTTTGTATAATCATGTATAAATATAGGTTTTTCCTCTCATTTTTCATCTTCTAATCTCCCTAATTTTCCTAATCATTTAAGCAATTATCAAGCATTCACTCTAGGTATTCTTAAGCATACATCCATTGGAGCATCTACTTGCATATCTTTAGATTCCTATTTCAAGGGTTTGGTGAGTTGTAGCATTGCATGTTGTTCATTCATCATTCTCATTTCATTTCATTTTCAAGAGTTTAATTACCAAATTGGGGTTTGACCAAGGCAAACCCCTATCAACTAACCCTTAACACTTTTTCCCCTCTTTGCATGTGTGTTTTGCAGGTCTTGTATGTATATTTGTCAAAGATCAAGGTGTTAAAAGGTTTCAAAAATTCATCAAAATATTTTAAAGTCAAAAAAACCCTAAAAGAAGCTTGGAGATCACCTACAGACCAAATTCTGCAGATTTAGATCCAGAAACCTATTAGGAACTAAAGTGCGGACTGGGAACTACAAATTACCTCTTCGAATTTCCAAAAATCTAAAGGTGGACTAAGTTGCCATCAGTGGTGAATTAGTCCCACTGCCAAGCCTGAAAAGTGTTTTCTGCAGTTCTGAGTACCCTTTTGGTTGAAACCTACTCTGGCAGAATTTCCTTGAAACAAGACTAAGTTGCCCAACTTAGCATAAGTGTCCTAGTGAGCTTCAACAGTGATTTATGCAGGATTCTAGAGCTCCTCTACATCACTTTCCAATTTATAGGTGCACCTCTCTGGTCTCATTTATTTATGTTACAGTTTGTTTGCATTTTTAGTTCATTTTGCATATCACAATGTGTTTTCAAACAAAGTGCATTTTCTTAGTTTTGCATTAATAATTCATCTCTTTTATCAATTCTTCACATTTAGGGAATTCTATTTAGACATATTTCATTCATATTTGCATTAGTCTTGAGTGAACCACCTAGGCTTTTGGGATACCTTTCTCCTTTTAGGTGTAAAACCCTAGAAGTGTAAGAGAGTCCTCTATCCCCAAAAATTTACGGTTCAGGATTCAATAAAATTTAAATAAGTAAATTATAAATTTGTATCCACCTTTTGATATGATCCAAGAGGAAAAATTAAAAATTTTGACTTGAAGGATGAGAGTTGTCTTTCTAGATGGAAATTAAATCAATAGGAAGTGCCTAGGTTGTAACCCTATAAGTATTTTCAAATGTTTGGAAAGTGTCTAAATGGGTTGCATGCCAAATTATCTAGATAGAGAAGTGTAAAATTTCATGTATTATATCTTTTATATATTAGGTGATTGAGATGGAAGTTGTGTGTATATTTTTATTGATATTGTTAAGTTTTTAGAATTCCTCAAGATCTTTGGTTGGTGATACTTCCATGAAGGCTTGATTTACAAGTGCATTGTAACTATGTTGTTTATTGAATAGTGTATTGGGCTACTTTGGAGTGTGGGGTTTTTATCTTGAAAGGGTTTTCCCCACATACACCTATGTTGTGGTATATTATTTATTTTATGTTTATATGTGTTTTTTATTTTTCCAATTTTTAAAAGATTGAAATTTGTACAACACTCTACTTAAAATTTTAGTGTAGGAAGCATTTTTGCATACCTTTATTCTTTTCAAATACCAATTGGTATCATAATTTGATATTAAACAATTAGATTAGAGATTAAAATTTCACAACAAATGTTTATCCCTTGCCCTCTCCCCCTTGATAACATTGCTTGATGATTTTTCTTGATTCTATTTGATATGCATGTCCTTATGGATTGTTATGACTACATGTAAAACTCTTAAACCTTACATATAATTTATGTTTTTCATGTCCTCCTATGGAACCATTGTTGGGATCATTATCCTTTCATCTTGGCACATACATGTGGCTTATTGGGTATCACATTGAGTACCACATGTGATGTGTTTAGTTGATTAGTTGTTCTCATGTCTATTAGGTCCTTGATAATCCTCTTAGCTAGGGGCTTGACCTAGGTGAAAGGGTATCCCTATGTATCTATGGATATCACATAGTCATCAAGTAGCCACCTCCCATTGCCTATGAAAAAATTGTTATTGGGATATTCTTTTGGTGCTCGAAGAATCTTTTACTTTCAAAGATTTATTGTGATTAAATTTAATTGAATCATTGTGTGTATATCTTGGGTATACTAATAATATATTGTATCTACTAATATTTGTATCTGACCTTGGCCAAATATTCACTAGGGAGTTTTACAAAAAAACTCAAGGTCATTATTTTGTTTCTAGATCTTTAGGATTCTTAGGTCATGCTCTTCAAATATTAAATGAGTGAAGAAAAGGTCCTAGGTGCCAAGAAAATAAATAAACTTAAACTTTCATTTGTCACTAAGTCCCATGCTCAGAGAAGGAAGACTTGAGTTTATTTTCTTTTGAAAATTTTGAGCTTCGTGTGGTACATTGCATGATAAATATTAGGGTTTATGCTTTGTTTGTGTTGGAGTCAAAGTAGTTGGAATACCATACTACAAGAAGAAAATAAGGGTTTATGCCTTGTTGAGGAGTTTCAAAGAGATATCCTTCATCCTTGGTTTGGAAGCAATAACTTGTTGCTCTAAATCTCACCCATGTTGCAAGATAAGAGGAAATATGACATGATGCAATGTAAATGGGAGGTTTTCAAGGGGTTTATTTACATCTCACCCACATTTTAGGGCCTACTTATTTTCCTTCACATTATGACAGGTAATTTTTATTAATCAAGGTTCAAACATTTATAGATGCTTTGAAAAAAAAATATGTGTTGAAGATTGTAGAGTATTTCATTTGAAGTGTCAAAAATTAAGGCCATAAATGCTCATAATATTAAGACATTCATCTACAATAGGGATGAATAAACTTCCAAACTCATAAGGAATTTTTGAGAAAATACCAAGAACATTAGTAATGCTAAGAAACTACCCAAAATGAATAGCAATGAACAACAAGATATGTATGTAGGTGAACATATGACATTATGAACAAGACATGATGATTTTATATGCTATACTTCTTATACTCAAATAATGACCAGGATTAAGAAAATGTGAAAATGATACTTTTGTGCTTGTGAAGGAAAGGATCAAACCTCAAAGAACATGGTACAAGACTTCACATGTTCATAAGCCTATTAGTTAAATAATTTAGACTTGTTTCACCTTGATCATGCATGTAAACTTGATATGGTGATGACAGTGCTTCATGATAGTCCTCATGCATGATAATAGATGCATTATTGAGATGGAAATAGCATCTTGTAACAAGGTATGATAGTCACATGTTAAAGAACTCATGGATTTCATAAGTGAACATGGCATGAGGGACAACATGTGAATGGTAGGTCAGAAGACAGTGGCAAGTTAATATGTAAACCATATGATAGTGAAGGAGTGTCTTAGGCCAAGTCATCAAATTTTGTGTCATATATATGATGTATGAGGGATAGTTCCCATGAAGTATGTTGTCATCAAAATGATAGAGATATTTTTATGGATTTTGTGACCTATGGGGATAGTCAAAAAAAGATAATCAAGTATGAGTTTCAAAGAAAGTTTCCTTATGAAGAGGGATAAAGAATTCTAAGGCCCATAGAGCATGTTAATTGGTTAGCTACAAGTCAAGAGTCATAACAGTTCAAAGGTAAATCATACATGGTTGTTGACTATATAAATAGAAAATCAAGGTTATAGTTGAAAAGGAAAATGAATGTGTGATGATAATAAAATGACAATCTCCTAAGAGCAACATTACTTTTTATGGCCTATGTTCTTTATGATAGTCTAGCCACCTTGAAGGAACCTCAAGCACCCATGGAATATTATTGAAGAAAGAAACCTCTAAACCTAAGATGATATTCCACCATGGTCTAAGAGACATGAAGTTGGAAGTCCTATTATGGGTAGTCAACTTGATTTATAAATGCCAACAAATGAAATTTGAAAGACATGGTGATAAGATGATATTGATAATAATAGTGTGTTATGTATGATAGTTATATGTGTTTCATATTCCCTATGGTCAAGTCTACCTATGGCGTTAAATGCCAAAGGCATGTGTGAAAATCAAAATGAAGAAACTATGGCATGAAGTATGATTATATTTAATCCTTGATAAGCGACAACCAACCAAACAAGGAGGTATGCACTTATGCAAAAAAAGTGATAGTCCCTTAACAAAACTTCTTTAGGTGATTAGGGATTTGATATCATCATGTTTCAGTCATATGGAAAAGAGAGTAATTTACAAGTTTGGTAAGAAATGTATGAGGAAAAATGATAGAGAACAATAATGACAATAAAGAGATCGCATTGGTATATTATTATGACAATGTTAAGGGGTAGAATTTAAAGGAAAATTGATAGGAATTATAGAAAATGACAATCCACAAATGGTTAAGTTAAGAAAATAATATTTAAAAATACTATCAAACAACCTAGGGTAGTAGTGTATAGACTGTTTTGTGTCAATTGTTAGTAGGAAATGATGGAATATAATTCAAAGGATAGTGAGCTAAAGCTTTACTAGCACTAATAGAAAGAAATGAATTGTCCATATAAATGATTTGAGATCATAGTTCTAAAATCAATCTATACTTTATTTTATTGAAGTAATGAAAATGTTTGTATAAGGAAGCATGCATATGATGGAAATTTTGAGCTTTAAAGTTCATTTCAGGACCCTATATGTGACGAAAATGTAGAGCAAGATCTTGGTGCTTCTTCAGGCATTGTATTTGTACATGACAATGTGGTATCAAGAGTTAAAGGAAGAAAGTTGAAGACAATTTAACAATATTGTCAAGTTTTAAAGGAGATAACAATGTCAAGTACCTCAAAATATATCATCTTCACATAAGGAAGCTATATATATTTTAGAAAACAAGAGATTATAAAAGATGACTATAAGGTCTAAGAAGGAAGAGTTTGTGAGAATGGAAATGATGATAGATCTGAAGTTACATAATTATGAGGGAGTTAATTCCACCTAATGGTTGTTTTACCTCAATTTTATTATCTTGAGGAAATTAAACCTAACTATGTTGGTTGTTAACATCTATTACATTATAGGATCCTATGCAAGATAAAGAACATAAAGAAAAGTTACAGTCTATGAGAACACAATGAACAGGGCAATCATAGGTAGCAATGACAAGCTTATTTATGATAGTGGCATCCAAATGGAAGAAGTATGATAGGTGATTGGATAAGGCTTATAAAGATATTTTTAATATTATTTGAAGGAAAAACCTTATCCAATGCCTCAAAGAAACCTAACTCAGTTCAAACTCATCAAAACATGTCCTAGATACGTGTGACTAGTGATAGTATTAAGGTAATAAAGAATAATTAGAGAGTAGTTATCAATCAAAGACACTTCTAGCAGTAATTGTAATACCTTGCAAGCATCTAGGAGGAGAAATTTTTTGATTGGATATTTTTGAGGAGCATACAAAGGAGATGGAGTGAAAATTCAAGGACTTGTATCCCTCAACACCCAACTAGAGTCTTTTTGGACCTTTCAAAGGAGTATTTATGGGAGAAGAATCGGGCTTATATTTCTAGCACCTAGGTTTAAGGTTTGACCAAGCAAATTAAGGAAAAAATCTATATTTATTCCAAGGACATGTGTCTTATATTCTCCCTCTTTTGGTTAGATTGGTAAGATGTACGCCTAGTAAAGGCAACATTATTGTATAAAAGAGGAGTTATTTTATTGTAATATGGTTATTATGATCTATCAAATATTGTAACTTAGTTTTCTAAGTAAAAAATATTGTGAATAAGCTTATATTCTATTGTGATGTACCTTTTTGATAAATAAGAATCCTTTTTTACTTTCTCATAAGTTGTATTCTATTCATTCCTATGGAATGAATGATCTTTTCTTGTGATAAAGTTTTTATCCTTGAATTGTTGTCTTGTTCTTTTTGCCTTTATATAGTAGAAGATATATTTTTTAGGTTAGAGTTCATGTTCACTATATTTATATAAAGTTTCAGCCATGAAAAACCTTCCTCTCAAATATTATGAATTTTTATTTCTATGAAAAAATCATGCATAAACATGTCAAACTTTGAGTTGTGTGGAGTGTTTTGGCCTTAATTATCACTTATGTATGTTCAAGAAAGTATAATTCATCAAATTTTTTTGGTGTATCACCTCTTTTTCATGTTTTAGATTCATTTTTAGGCTTACTTCTATCCCTTTTCCTTGTGAATACTAATAGGATAGATTAGTTTAGGTGATGTACTAGGGGAACCAACCCTCTCTGTATATTCACTCAAAATTTATAGGAAACCCACAACCTAAGAGTGTTTCTATGGTTACAATTGAAGATAGATTTAATCTATTACCTTCTCAATGATGCAATTAAGTCCAACAACATTATCATGTGGCACACTTGTAGAAATTGGCTAATATCATCTATATTCATTTTTAATTTATTATATATTGAGATTAGAAGCAAGATAAAATTTGATGTTGATAAATTGTGTAATGTAACTTATGTTTTCAATTATATTTATGATATGATATTATTAAGTGCTTCTAAGTCAAATTCAATTGAACTAGGCATTTTTGTTCATTGGTGTTTTTAGTTTTGTTCAAAATTATTCCATAAAATATCATGTTATCATAATCTTATGAGAAATTTTATTTTATTATTGAATGCTTGATTATTCAAATTGATTTTATTTATGAAACTTTGTGATCATTATGTTTGTGCTCTTAAATATATAAAAATGGACAAACTAGCTAATTCCTCTCTCTACTCTCTCTCTTTACAGTTCATTTAAATTAAATGAAAAGAAAATGAGATTAATGTATAAGATGTATCTTAGGGAAACTAATGATGTTTCTTAACCTCTATATTTGATGTTACATCATTTTTTATTAGCATGATGTCCCTTATTTCCCTTAACATGCTATCATTGTTATATGAATACATTCTATACCAGTCAACAATAATAAGCTAAGGTGGGTGATGAGAAAGAGATCCTTTCATTTTGAAATGATTTGCAATAAAATGTAAGACATGTAATAGCGAACATACTAGGATCCTACAACTATTACATGGAAAGAAACAAAAGGACATACTTTAAGGGATTATTTCTATGATATCAATCTTTTTAAATATTTTTTTTAAAGCACGACACTCATCAGTACTATGTCCAAGAACTCTATGGTATCAACAATGTGATGTGTTTGCATTCTTAGGATTTGGTTTTTGGTTCTCTCACATGGGTGGTAATGTGATAAGTCCTTGACTTAGAAGTATGTGTAAGGTTCTTTCAGTTGCAGATGGTGGATAAGGGAATTTTAGTTTCTTTAATTTATAAGGTCTTCATTGCTTGCTAGATTCACCAATTTCTTTAGTTAGATGTTAAGGAGGAGAACCTAAGATGATCCTATCATCCTTATTATCCTTACGAGGCATTGGTTTTTCTTTAAGAAGGAGGACACTTATGTCAGGAGGAGGGTCTTGATATCCTATCCCTTTGGTATCTTCAGTTGGTATTTATTCTAAGAGTTGAGGAATTTCATGCTCACTTGTTGTATCACATCCTTTTTTGCTTAAGATAGTGAATCCTTTTCCATATGTCTCTTCTAGGTTGATGGGAGTGTTGGTCACTTTGTTTGTTGGTCACTTTGTTAACATAGGATTGATGCACTTGATTAGAGGAACTAGGATCACATATTGTAGGAAGTTTAGGTTTATCTTGTGATTCATTTTTAGGATGTAAAATTTCAAACATCTCAAGTGGTGGGATGGTAGGGGGTTTTGGTTGCTTCATGGAAGGAAAAAGGATGCATTAGTCTCAAGGTTGTTAAGGAAATTGTTTATGAAGTTGTTCATGATATCATCTTCTCTAATGATGTCAAAATCACAAGGAGGACATGGATTAGGATTTTATTGAGCATGAGTGAGTTCAATTTCATTAGGGTCATTTCCAAAATCATAGCTTGACACATCCACTAATGATTTCAAGGACATCCAAAGCTTACCAAAGCACATATCCATGATGAAATACAATGTAATAACCTATAATAAAATGCAAAGAAATGCACAAAATGAACCAAATTAAGCTAGGTCTAATGAAATGAATGAAATATAAACTCAATAAACTGAAACAAATATCCAACAACAACAAATAGAAGCACAAAAACAAGGTTTTTAATGTATTTTTTGCTTTTGGATTTGATTTTGTAAGTTTTTCCATCAAGATTTTTAATGTTGTAAAATGCAGTTTTAGGTATGACATGGGACTAAATCGCCTAGAGGGGCATATGAGTCCTAGTTATGGTTTTTTAAGGGTTCAAATGCTGAAAAATAGTTAACACAAAATTCCCAAAAATTAGGTAAAACACCCTGTATTGGGACTAAATCATATGAGTCCCAAATTAGAGTTTTGACACTAAATTCAGCAAATTTTGAGTGAATGTTAAGGTTTCTTATTTGTATGTTGTCTTGAATATGTGCAATTATAGGTTTCCAGTGAGATTCAATGATGCAAAAATGCAACCTATATGTACTTTCACTAATGCAAGATTTAGTAGCCCTAAATTCAAATTAACTAATGCAAGATCTAATTCAAAGTTAATGTAAGCTACATCTAGGACTATGATGCATTCCAAATCAAAAATAAAGAATTTGAAGGTTAGGTTCACTAAAATGAAATAAAGAAAATAGGGTGTTCCCACCTTTTAGGAGATGGACAACTTAGGGGACCCTATTTTTCTCTAGTTCATTAAAGGAAACCAAGATCCATCAACCAATTGACTTGATTGAGGAATGGGCTAAGGTTAGGATAGTTTCCTTGGGTGTGATTAAATAGAGGGGGTTCACCACTAAGCAGTGCTTAGAAAGAAGGAAATGCAAATGATAAGCAAAGCTTGCTATGTAACCTAGAATATGAAACTCAAAATAAAAATAATGAATTGGAGATAAATAGAGGTGCACCTAGAAAACTGAAGATGCTTGAAACAAGGTCTACAATCCCAAAATTATGAATTTTGATGCACACTAGGAATCATACACCAGTCTAAGAGATTTAGTCCTAGTTTAGGGTTTTGGGTTGAATCTGGAATCTGCAACTGGTAAACTAGGATCTACAAGAAATGTCTGAAAATTGGTATATTGGGACTCATATGCCCAAGGTGGAAATTTAGTCCCAGTATCAAGGTTGATATGAAACTCTAATATCCTCTAGTGTTCTTTTGTAGCTTCTCTCCCTTTTGATCTTCGAGTTTGAAACTCTGAATTCCAACCTGTAGGTGACTTTTCATGAAGATGACAACTTCTCTTCAATCTTGCAATTTAGTTTTCAAAGGATCTTCAAGCTCAAAACACCTGGATCTGCAATCACACATGTAAAGAAGAGAATTTTTTTGTTTTGTTAGTGGATAGGGGTTTTCCTTGGTCAAACCCCATTTTGGTAATCAAAACTTGAAATGAAATCAAATAGAATGAAGGAATGATGAATGAACAAGATGTAATGTTGCAACTCACCAAACCCTTGTAACAAAGGTTGTGGTCTTGTATGAAATGGCTAACATGAATATAGATCTTGACTCTTGATTGAATGCTATGGATCTTGACTCCAATGCTTGCTTGAATCATAAGAACCTACATCACAAATGTTAGCTCAAAAACAAGCATGATGCAAGATGACTTTGACATGATGATTAAATCTTAAATATAGCTCCAAAATGATTGATAATCAGCTCTTGAATGCTCGTCAATTTCTCTTGAATTGCTAGAATGCTTAGATCACACTTGCTCATGAAATTTTCTAGATTGATTGTTAGGATTGCTTAGGTGAAATTAATTGAAATAACCTTGTATTTATACTTGTTTATTCCAAATTTCCTGAAATTGCAACACTACAAGCTGACATCAAATCTAGGAGAATAAAATCCCTCTAAGAATTGAATTCAAAATAGTTCCAAGATAAGGTGGGACTCATATACCAATTGGGGAATATGAGTCCTAGTAGCTTAGGCTTGGGACAAAAATTTCAAGAAATGTTAAGTTCTATGCCAAATTCAGGTTCATGCCTTGAAACTTAGGTGGGACCCATACACCCAAGGTGGTGTATGAGTCCCAGATCACTAAATCTGGGACACACAATCCAAAAAAAAAAAATTATGATTGGCCATTAGTTATGTGTCAGGATTATCCTTAGAAATAGGACCAAATAAGGCATCAAGAAGCCCAATTTTAGCAGGGAGGGCCCAAACAAGTGTGAAAATGTAAAAGGGATATATTTTTCTACACTACAGATTGTATAATATTTATACTTGTGTGTGTGAAATGTTAGTATCAAAATAAAAACACACCAATGCAACATTAAACTAAAGAAAGCAAGATAAATTGAAATGAAATCAAATAGAGCTTCTTCAGAATCGTTCCATTGTTCTCTATCTCCAGTGATTTTCTTGAAGCTGCTGCTCTCAGATTGTGTAAGCAAAGCTTCTTAGAATGGCAACCTGCAGAACAAGTATGAAAAGGGAGAATACTTCTCTATCCTATATGCTGGTGAAGGGAAATGTTGATGCAACAATGTACATGGGCTACAGATTATGCACAGGGGTTGTGGATTATGGATGTTGTTGAAGCTATGATATGAGGATGATAGGCCATGATATGAAATACTAATATGCTAAATTATGCTATGCTATGATTCTAAAGACTATGGATGTTGGAAGGCTATTTGACTATAGTTTTCTCGTACAAAAGCTTCTCCATTTTCAAAGAACCCGTAGTCCTTTTTATAGATTTTCACAGGCAAGAGCCTGGCTGGCAAAGATCAATGGCTGTGAGATTGTCTGGTAATTTTGAATGGTGAGAGATGGAGAGGTTGAGAGGAAGATGGAAGATGTTGGGAGGTTGGAGAGAAGAATGGAGGTTTCTCTTCAACCCATGGGAACAATTTTGCACAGAAACAAAGAAATTAATTTTTTGTTTTGAAGTTTGTTTCACGATTGTTGTTGATAAATCCAAATTAAATAAATAAATTATTTAATTTATGTGAGTTTGTGACTCAAAAAGATTTTTGAAATATTTGATGTGAATGGACATTAGAAGATTTAATTAAATATTTTGGAATATTTAATTGCGATGTGACTTTAGAAGAATTAATTAAATATTTAGAATATTTAATTGTGAATAGACTTTTGAGGAATAGAAGAATACTTAATCTTTATTTGAATAAAATATTCAAGCCAAGATTATATATGATAATTAATATAAATAAATCATCATTCGACAATCAGCGTCTAGGGAAAATTTCAAAATTCTTTGAAGCAATGCGTAAAACACATCACTTCAAAGAGGGGCAAAATGTATACACCTAAAAATGGTCACATCACAATAGTCTGGTAATTAGATTTTTGAAATATTTGATGTGAATGGACATTAGAAGATTTAATTAAATATTTTGGAATATTTAATTGCGATGTGACTTTAGAAGAATTAATTAAATATTTAGAATATTTAATTGTGAATAGACTTTTGAGGAATAGAAGAATACTTAATCTTTATTTGAATAAAATATTCAAGCCAAGATTATATATGATAATTAATATAAATAAATCATCATTCGACAATCGTCAGGGAAAATTTCAAAATTCTTTGAGTATCAATAACTTGCATTAGTCAATTAATTACCAGACTATTGTGATGTGACCATTTTTAGGTGTATACATTTTGCCCCTCTTTGAAGTGATGTGTTTTATGCATTGCTTCAAAGAATTTTGAAATTTTCCCCATACACTGATTGTCGAATGATGATAGGTATATGCCCCCTCGGACGATGAATCGATAAGATTTTGATTTTTGTGATTTTTTTGAATTTTTTAGATTTTTTGAAATTTTTCGAGTTTTATGATTTTTAAGATGTTGATTCATCGTTCGAAAATGATGATGTGAAGAAATTGACGTGAAAAATATGTGAGATGAAAAATGGATGACCTAAATTGCCCCTACAATGATAGAATGTGATAAAATGCCCCTGTATTACTGCAATGCATGACTTTATATTGATTGTTTGTGTATTGCGATGCCCTGATTTGATGATATTTGTATGATAAATTTGTTTCCAAGGTTGTTGGAAAACAAATAATTGCTGATAAATTTGCTTTCAAGTTAATGAAAAACAAATAGTTGTTTGATAAGTTTGCTTCTAAAGTTGTTAAAAACAAACAGGATTTGATAAATTTGTTTTCATGAAAATGAAAAACAAATAGGTTGTTGATAAGTTTATTTCTAAAGTTGTTGAAAACAAACAAGATTTTGATAAATTTGCTATTCATGATGATGAAAAACAAATAGGTTGATAATCAGATTTGATTGATTTGTCATGATGATTTGATATTGATGTTGTTTTGACTTGATGATTCTTCCTATGAAACAAGAGAGATTGGGCATCTTGCAGTTACGAGAGAAATTCCTGAAGACATGGAGATTGATTCCGTAGCTGGTACAGGAAGATAGAGATGTGATCAAGGATTACCTCCAGGAGGTTCATCAAGAGCAGGTGGGACAGAGCTGAGATCGACAGCATTAGAGGATAGCACTTCATAGTGCATTGTGCATGATATTCTATTGATACTCATTTGAGACATTTGTATACACACTGATATGGTCCCATTTTTGATGATGTATATCATGTGACACCTTTGTACATTTTGACATTCATTTTTGAGATATATGATATGTAGCGATGATTTATAATGAATGCGTCTATTTTCTATATGCATGATGTTTTATGCAATGATTTCCCAATGTTATGCTTATGATGTATATGTATGCATGATTTTTAGATATAAAATCGCAAGTGCAATGTTATGATATGATTGCATTCTAAATGTGAAATGATGGATAATTACAATGTATGAATGCCCATGAATGTTTTGATTATGATGTATGCTTTGTTTTTATGATTTTTTGATGTAAATATGTATGAAAAAAATGCATGTGATGATGTTTTTGTGAATGTCAAAATGTACTCAGTCATGTATTCGAAAAGATATGAAACATTTGATACTTTGCCAGGTTTTGGGAAAATATAAAAATGTAGAATGCAGATTCTAAAACGAATGTAATCTATACTAACCATGCAAGGTATCCGTACAATATTTCCATTTTGAGAGCTTATTTGTGCTTTTTGTGTCATCATAGAGCATTGAAATGTTGAAAGTTAATACAAGCATCAAAGGGTATGTTAGCACTAGTGATGACCTGAGTATTGCTTTCATGATTTTTGATATAGCAAGGTAATACAAGCATCTAGGTATAATTGAACCGAGATGACCTGAGTATCACTTGCATAAACAGACAAGAGTTAACCCGTTTCCTATGAAAATTCTGAAATTTCATCAATGATACTTAGTAGAGCATGTCTCACAACCAATTTGCACAGTACTAATGATTCACTCACAAACAGCAGACAAAGAAAAATCATACTCCTTCCTTGCTTTTCTAGTTCAGTACATCATCAAATTGCTCTAGAGATATGATAGAAAAATCAACCAACAACTCAAATTTTTCCTAATATATTCCAAACATTATTTAGATTAAGATCATCCAACTTGGTTATCAACATTGATGTTTTTGTTTTGATTAACATTGTTTTGACCATGTTGTTTGATGTCATTGGCATTGAGTAATCATTTTGGTGTTGTGATTGATTTGATGTGTCAATGTATGTTATGTTTTGTCAAACTGTCATTTGTTCATTTGTGATGTTCTAAAAGCTCGTTGCCCCTATCTTGTTTAGTCTGTGTTTCTGCCCCCAGTGTAAACATAACCTAAATATGATGGATATGTACAAATTTCATCAAGCCATGATGAAACACAAAGATTCTCGTTGCATGATATGGGTATGATAGATATGTACAAATGATAGATATGAATAGATGATGGCGTAATGCAAGACATAAGCTAATAGATAGAGGAGCCTATTTTCATCACAAGTAGCACCTATTCGCCAAGTTTTCACCACTTGTTTTTATTGCACTTTTTCAAGATTTGTTCTGATTTTTTTGTATTTTTTCAGGACTTTTTATGATTTGATTTTTTTTTTTGTATTTTTTTCAAGACTTTTTCTAATTTTTTTTTGTATTTTTTTAGGACTTTTTCTGATTTTTTTGTATTTTTTATTTAGACATAGAACTTCTTTAAATGAATGTTATTGATTGGTTCTTCAAACAGGTCCCTTTCTGACATGGATAATTGATATGCTCCAGAACCGTATGCTGCAATGATAACAAATGGACCAAGCCAATTTGGTTCAAATTTTCCTTTCTTTTCTGTCTTGGTGATTACGTGGATTTTCTTTCAAAACTAAGTCACCTACTTGAAATGTCTGTGGTTTAACTTTGTGATTGTAGCTACGAGACATAACTTGTTGATAACCCTTCAAATGATCAGCTGCATGTTGATGTCTTTCATCTAACAATTCGAGCTCTTGTAGACGAGATACTCGGTAGTCTTCATCATTTATCAATCCTTTGAGTGCGACCCTAAGCAAAGGTATTTCAACCTCTAATGGTAAGATCACTTCTGCTCCATATACCAAGGCATATGGGGTAGCTCCTATTGGTGTGCGAATGTTGGTTCTGTATGCCCACAAAGCTGGATTTAATTGGACATGCCAATCACGACCGACATCATTTACCGTCTTCTTCAAGATCTTCAAGATTGTTTTGTTTGAAGCTTCTGCTTGACCATTGCCTTGTGGATAGTAAGGTGTGGAGAACCTATGTTGGATGTGAAATCATTCATAAAGTTCGTCAACATCCTGATTCTTGAAAGGCCTCCCATTATCAGTGATGATAGAATTAGGAATTCCATATCAGCAGATAATGTAATTCAAGATAAATGAAGAGATTTGTTTACCTGTCACGGTCGTCAAAGGAACAACTTCGATCCATTTTGTAAAATATTTTGTAGCCGTGATGATTAACTTATGCCCATTTCATGATGAAGGATGAATTTTTCCAGCAAGATCTAGTCCCCACTAAGAAAAAGGCCATGTTGGAGTGAAAGGCTGCAGTTCCTGTGCAAGTGCATGAATAAGATTCCCATGGATTTGGCATTTAGAACACTTCTTGACAAAATTAAAAGATTCCCTCTCCATGGTAGGCCAATAATATCCCATTCTAACAAGTTTCTTGGCTAAGGTTAAACCGCTTGAATGAGTTCCACAAATACCACCATGAACCTCTTGTAAGGCTTTTTTAGATTCATCACATTCAAGACATCAAAGGAGCGTACCATCAAGACCACGCCGGTAAAGGATATTGGCGATCAAGGTATAACGGGATGATTGGTGTATGAAATTCCTTTTTTGGTTTTGGGATAAGTCTGGAGGTAAGATGTTATCTTTCTAGTAGGTATAAGTCTTACCATATAAAGGTGAATCAGAACCGGTTAAATGGCATATGACTTGGGTCTTAGGATTATCATAGGTGGGAGAAAACAATTGTTCCACCAAGAATTCGTACCACTTTTGATTTTTTGATAATTGTATCAAGGAAGCAATTGTAGCCATTGCATCTACAGCTTTATTATCAATCGTTGGGATTTGTGAAAACTTGATTGTCACAAAATACTTTTTAAAATCATCCACCATGTTCTTGTAAGGTAGCAGCTTATCATCTTTAGTCTGATAATCATCATTGATTTTATTAATGACAAGTTGTGAATCACCGTAGACTTGCAGCTCTATAATCTGCCATTCCAAGGCTATCTTCATTCCTATGAGCAATGCTTCATATTCAGCTATGTTATTTGTGCACGGAAACATCAACCAATATGATTTTGGAATGGTATGTCCTTCAGGTGTGACAAAAAGAATCCCTACCCCTGAGCCTTGTTGTGTGTAGGATCCATCAAAGTACAATGTCCATGATTTCTTAATTGTTGCTGTGAAGACATATGCATCAGGAAATTCAATGTGCATTGGATTTTCTTCTTGCAAAGGTTCTTCAGCCAACTAGTGATGACCTGTCCTTTTATAGCTCTTTGATCTACATAGTGAATGTATAACTCACTTAAGATCATTACTCATTTTGCAAGTCTTCATGTTAAGGTAGCTTTGCTTAAGAGTTATTTTAGTGGATCGATTTTAGTTATCAGCTTAACTGTATGAGCCAACATATAGTGTCGCAACTTTTGGGAAGCAAACACTACTGCTAGACAAGCTTTTTCAATAAAAGTGTTCTTTAGTTCATGACTTGTTAATGTTCATATGATATAGTATATGGCTCTTTCTTTACCTGTAGAATCCTCCTGTGCAAGTAACACTCCCAAAGATACTTTTGTTGCTGAAATATAGAGTATGAGGGGCTCTCCTAGAACTGGTGGAATTAAAACTGGTGGATTCATAAAATATTGCTTGATCTGATTGAATGCTGCTTCACACTTTTCCTCCCATTTGAATGGGACATTTTTATGCAAAAGATGTGTAAATGGTAAGCTTTTATCTACCAGTTGAGCTATGAACCTCCTGATAGATTGCAGTTGTCCTTGCAGCGATCGAAGCTGACTGATATTTCATGGTGGCGGCATGTCCATTATAGCTTGTACTTTTTTTGGATCAACCTCTATGCCCTTTTTTGAAACAATGTATCCCAAGAGTTTTCCAGATTTAACGCTGAAAACACATTTCTTTGGATTAAGTCAAACATTAAACTTCTCCATTCTGATAAAGATCTTTGACAAGATTTCAAGATGTCCTTCTCTTGTGTTAGATTTGGCCAATAAGTCATCCACATAATCTTCCATGAATGTATGCATCATATCATGAAAAATTGTTGTCATTGCCCGTTGATATGTAGCTCCTGCATTCTTAAGCCCAAATGGCATGACATTCCAGCAATAGGTACCCCAAGGGCATGTGAATGCTATTTTATCTTGATCCTCTAGTGCAATCTTTATCTGGTTGTATCCTGAAAATCCATCCATTAATGAATACATTGCATGACCAGTAGTTAAATCAACAATCATATCTATGTTTTGCAAAGGGAAGTCATCTTTGGGACATGCTTTATTCAAATCTCTAAAATCTGTACAAATTCTAATCCTTTCGTCTGGATTTGAAACAAGTATGATATTGAAAATCCATTATGCATAGTCAATAGACCGAATGAATCCAACATCTAAAAGCTTCATTAACTCTTCTTTAACCAATAATGCAACATGTGGATGCATTTTTCTAAGTTTTTGCTTCACAGGTTTTGCCCCTGCGTTTATAGATAGATGATGCATTATCATATTAGGATCTAACCCTGGCATATCAACATATGACCAAGTGAAATTGATTTGATTCTCCTTCAAAAACTCCATGAATTTTAGTACTTCTTCCACTGTTAATGATACTGCAAGTTGCAAGATTTTTGGTTGCTCTACTGTACTTATGTTGATTGATTCTGTGGGCTCAATCAAAACAAAAGATCTTTCTTGATAATGTTTGGGAAGAGTGTCAAGTTTCTCATCCTTCAGTACCTCAAAAAGGTTTTCACCACTGGATTTTCTCTTTATTTTTCTCTTGTTTTGATCTACCACTGTCATTTTTTGGTTTTCACCGATAGATCCATCTTTTATTTCATTTATTTTGAAGCTAAGAGACTTGACACCCTCCCTATCAAAATATTGAGTATGAGATTCCTAGATGAAACAATTGTTTTCTTCATTAAATGAACAAAGGAAGTTTACAATATCCTCATCATCATGGAATGTAGGGATATGGATAGGTGCATCGTTGTCCCAATCAATAAGTTCCAGATAGACTAAAGGCATAGAATCATTAGGTTGGGTAAGGTCTTGAGTTGTCAAAGTCATGATATGGTTGTCATTTTCATGATAGACAAGGTCTATGATGGTATTCTCATGTCGATTATCAATCTCATTAAAATTTGAATCGTCCTCACTTGAGTCATCGTCATATCGTGGTTCAAATTCAAGTGATTGTGTTCCCGAGCTTTCTCCTTGTATGAGAACGGGTGCATATTTGTGTATGGTATAAACTTTTTTGTCTCTCCAAAATTCATCATTATAAATGGTGTCCCATTCATATTCATTGGAATCAATGTCTGAACTATTCTGCAATTGGAAAACTAATTCATAAAAATTTTGTAGAGTGACATCTTCATGGGGTTTATCTAAAATTGATTCTCCTTTATGAATTTGGTGTGCTTGCTGTGAAGTTGATTCTTCTGTATCTTTACCATATCCAAGTCCCATTTTATCTTTTGGATGTATTGAAATAGGTTGAATGGGCTCAATTATTCCTTCTTTTCTTTTTCTTATAGGACCATTTCCTTCATAGCCCATTCTTTGCATAATAGTATACCCTTTGGCATATTGTTCGGTAGGTAACTTGATGTGCAAGAAAAATTCATCTTCATCTTTGTATAACCAACTTAGGATGTCTCTATCTTCAGCTTCTTCCTTGGTGGTGTTAGCTTTAATGAATTGTCCATCAAACTTTGTGATTGGCATAGAAGCATGGGATGTAGAGGCTGTTGCGATCTTTTGATTTGATAGGGTTGGCTGACCATGTGATCTTGGAGAAGGAGGTAAGTTAGAAAGGGATAGCGAATATTCGCCTACTCCTTTGTCTTAAAAATGTAGCTTGGTGTTGAGATTCTTTGTCAATTCTTGCAGTTGGCCTTGTAGAGAAGAAGAAGTAGTAAAAGCCTCCCTATTGTGCGGCACAAAGGTGTCTTGAGTTGCTCAAAGATTTGAACAAGTTTGGGTGCTATTGTAATCAGCTTGTATAGTTATTTCCTGTCCATTATATGGAAACTTGAGGCATTGATGATACGTTGATGGTACTACTTGCATATCATGAATCCATGGGCAACCCAAAATTATGTTATAGGAAAGATCACAATCTAGAACCTGACAAAAGGTATTTTTCACAATAGGTCCCACTTTGATAGGTAGCATTATTAGTCCTTTAGAAGCTCTTTCTTCATCATCATATGCCTTGATAGTTATTTTCCTTCGTGGATCAATGGAATTTTCTGATATTCCTAAGGCATGTATAAGCTTTAAGGTACAAATGTTTAAACCGGCTCCTCCATCTATCAAGACATGTCTGATTCAATGTTTATGGATCATGACTTCAAGATAAAGCGATGAATTATGTGGATGTGTCATGGAGGCATCATCTTTGTCGAAGAATGAAAGACAAGTGGGGGAAGACAAATGTCCCACCATGGCTTGAAATTTGTTTACATCCAGATCAATGTCGACAGTTGTGTTTACAAGAGCTTCTTCTAAAATATTCTTGTGTACGGGGGATATTTTGAGAAGTTCAAGAATGGAGATTTGAGCTAATGTTTTTCTCAATTGATCAACTAGATTATAATTAATTGGAGGAGGAATAGCTACCTTAGATAAACTTCCTTTTAAAACAACTTTTTCTTGTCCTCTCGTAGTCACATTAACCTGTTGATATTCTTGCTTTTCCTTGATTTTGATAACATTAACCCATTGATCATCTTCATAGATGTGGTGGATTATGTTGTCCTCAACATTATTTATGCTTTTCGCTTTGGTATCAGATGTTTCCCCCTTTTGATAGTTTGGTAAAGGATCTTTGAATGCTTGATGATTGTCATTGGTATGATGACCTTCAATTGTGATGGTGCCATTGTCGATTAAATCTTGTACAATATTTCGCAAGGCTTGACAGTTATTTGTTCTATGACCTTTACATCGATGATAATTGCAATAATATGAGTCATTCCATGATGGTGGTTTGACTCATGGCTCATAATCTCTTTGTGGTGGTAAGGTGATAACCTTATTATCGAGAAGCTCCTTGAGAACAAACTCAAGAGATTGACCCAAAGTAGTAAAATTCTGTCGATTTGAAAAGAATGGAGGTCTTGGTGAATTTGATGTTTGGGTATTTCCAAGATTGTTATTGAAATTACCATGATTATCCTTATTTTTTTGATTGGTCATGATTTCTTGTATGGATTTTTGTCCTTGTTGATTGTTGTTTCCTTGTTGGTTGGTATTTCCTTGTTGGTTGTTTCGTGGAGCACTTGATAGGTTGAAGATAGATGATCTTGTTCGTAGAGTATTTGCATCCACTATACCATCATTGACAACATTTTTATTTCTATTCCAAAACCTTGTTTTATCATTGTTGTTTTGGTTGGATAAACATGGATTATCAAGTTTTATCACTCCTCTTTTGACCAAAGCCCCTTCAATGGTGATTGTGTTCTCAATCAATTTTTCAAAGTTATGAGGACAATGAAGATTAAGCATGTAGCTTAATTCTTGATCTAGGCTATTGATGAAGATATCCATCTTTTCTTTTTCAGGAATAGGACGGGAATATCGTACAAACAACCTTCTCCACCTTTGCAAAAATGTAGTGAAAGATTCCCCTACTTTTTGTTTCACTTTACAAAGATCAAGCATGGTTATCTGGTGTTGGATGTTGTAGGCGTATTGTGATATAAACTGATTTATTAAATCCTCAAAGGTTTTGATGGGGGGAGTGATCTTAGAAAGCCACTCCATGGATTTTCCACCCAAACTTCATGGAAACAATCACATTAAGTAGGTATCTTCATAAGCGAATTCTAGACTCATATTTCGGAAATCCCTCACATGTTCAATGGGGTCAGTTTTCCCATTGTACCTATCAAATTTAGGGATTTCGCAATGTTTTGGAAAAGGGATCATTTGAAGACTCCTATCAAATGGATAAGGACATATGTCTTCCAAAACATACTTCTTTGTTGCACCCCCTTGCATTTCCTTTATTTTCCCTTGTAATTCTTTTATCTGTTGATTAAGGGCATTAAAATCATTAGGAGTTTCAGGATTCTCTTTAATCCCTTCTATATCAAAATCGGAAGGTAACTTAGCTCCTTGATTAGCTAATGAAAGGAAATATCTTTCTTTGTTTCATTCTAAAATCCTTTCTATAAGAGTATGGAATTGAGGATCCTGCTCTACTTCTTGAAGCTTTTCTTCTGTTAACTCTTCAATATGAAATGGATTGTCTTTCTCGTTATTATCTCCCATTTTGCTTGTGGTACTTTCTCTTTCATCTTTTTCTAAGTGTTTTTGAGATCTCGTAACAAGAGGCATAAGCTTTGCCCCAAATTCTACTAACTTTTGATCAAAAGAAATTGGAATAGTGCAATTTTTGTTTGTTGTGATAGATATGAAATTCAGGATAGAATGAAGATTCTATGACTTAAAAAAGGTTTCTAGTCTCTAGCTTGTGTTTTTCCCTAATTGAAAGGATAAAAATCATGTTGGCGGGAATGTAAGCAAAAGATCAAGAAAGAAATGATTTTGCACTTTATAAAATTTGATTGTAGCTTTGTAAAAAGATGGATTTGTGAGAAATGCCTAATGTGATTGAGTTCTCTATTGCAGAAATTGATTTTCATGAGTAGAATATTCAATTCCAGGTTGGGGAATATAACAAAAACAAATACGTTGACTATGGTTGTGCCTTTGAGAAAGGGCTCTTCTTTGAAAGAAAGCTTGTGAGTATAACGGTTCTAAAGCATAATCATCAGTGAAACCTATAACACAGTCATGATATTGATGGATAAATGTTCTATATTTAAGTAAAACCTTTCGACTTTGGTACAAGAATCATCTTTTCTTCAATAGTTTCTTGTAGCTAAGGGGTTTCTTTAGCTTTTTGATTTGTTTGAAAATAGATTTCTTAACAAAGGTTGTGGATTTCCAATCTCTTAACATGGGAGTAATCAATGTAATCGTGAGTTTTGGATGATCTTTACTGAATTAATGCTTTGAAAACACATCAAACAAGTTATAGAATAGTTGTTCTTAAGTCCTATACTAAACATCAAGTGTATGATCAAAATGTTTTTCGAAAATTGTTTTCACAGGTTTTACACATGATAGATAGTTCAAATAGACTCACTCTTAGTACTCAAGTAGGTCACCATAATAATCAATAGCCCACATCTTAAAACTACGTCGACTCACATAGCCACGTCACCCCCAAAAGGGCGCCCATGTTTTTGTCTTTTCCAGGCACGTACTTAGAGTGACGGAAGTGGATACCAGATCCCCTGAGCAAACGGTCCTTGGCAGTTATATGGTGAGTATCTTGGGGGTAGATTCTTCCCTCCCCTGCACTGTGATTATTATGATATTCATAAATTGACTTCAGTTGGATACTACACTAAGTTCGTAGTAAGGGTTTCCGTTCGGTGCGGCAAATGATATACTCCCTCGAGAGACCTCCGAACCTTTAGAACAAAGGCTTTGGGGATGGTTATCAATGCACACTACTGTTGAATGGGATTTTCATCAACCATCTGCATTTGATTAAAGTGGGTTGGAGAACTTGGCTTTAGTTGTTCCCACTTAGGTTGTTCTCGTAGGGTGAGTACTTTTTCCCACTACGGCAGGCCTTCTAAAAGGTTGTAATTAAAACAGTAAATTTACATGAAATTGAAAAGGAAAGTCTAGTATTTTGATCACCCAGTTAAGGGGAGAGCATAGACCTATTGCCACAAACAAAACAAACAAATGTTTCTTTTAAAACTCAAATCACAATTGATCTAATCTAAGTGAAGATATTGCTTCACAAAGACATGGTGTTCTTTTTAGTCCAAAATAAAAATGAAGTGACTATCCTAGGAATGATTCATTCCAATTAAGTGACTATCCTAGGATTGATTCATTCTAAGTAAGTGACTATCCTAGGATTTCTTCATTCTTTTAAAGTTCTTACTGGCCGCGTTCGCGTCAAATCCAATCAAATCTTACTTAAGTTACAGATTATAGTTGCATATTTATAAATTCTATGCTAAAATAGAAAAATGCGCTAAAACAGACATCAAGGGCACTATAGAATAAGTAACGGGCGCTGCATGATCATTAAGGGCGCTGAGGAATCCCTGAAGGGCACTATGGAATCACTGAAGGGTGCTATGAAATCCTTAATAGGCGCTGAGAAATCCTTGAGGGGCGCTGAGGAATCACTAAAGGGCACTATGGAATCACTGATGGGCGCTATGGAATCCCTGAAGGGGGCTGAGGAATCACTTAAGGGCGCTATGGAATGACTGATGGGCGCTGAGGAATCCTTCAAGGGTGCTATGGAATGATTGATGGGTGCTGAGGAATCACTGAAGGGCGCTATAACAGAGTTAAAGAGCGCTAAAATGGGTGTGAATTGCCTTGAAGCATGTTTAATGTGCTATTACGCTCTTTTAACCGTAACCTGTCAGAAAAAGTTGCGAAAAGATGTTAAAATTGGGGCAAGTTCCCCACAGTGGGCGCCAAAAATGTGTGTGTGAAATGTTAGTATCAAAATAAAAAACACACCAATGCAACATTAAACTAAAGAAAGCAAGATAAATTGAAATGAAATCAAACAGAGCTTCTTCAGAGTCATTCCATTGTTCTCTATCTCCAATGATTTTCTTGAAGCTGTTGCTCTTAGATTGTGTAAGCAAAGCTTCTCAAAATGGAAACCTACAGAACGAGTATGCAAAGGGAGAATACTTCTCTATCCTATATGCTGGTGAAGGGAAATGTTGATGCAGAAATGTACAGGGGCTATAGATTATGCACAGGGGCTGTGGATTATGGATGTTGTTGAAGCTATGATATGAGGATGATAGGCCATGATATGAAATACTAATATGCTAAATTATGCTATGCTATGATTCTAAAGACTATGGATGCTGGAAGGCTATTTGACTATAGTTTTCCCGTACAAAAGCTTCTCCATTTTCAAAGACCCGGCAGTCCTTTTTTATAGATTTTCACAGGAAAGAGCCTGGCTGGCAAATATCAATGGCTGTGAGATTGTCTGGTAATTTTGAATGGTGAGAGATGGAAAGGTTGAGAGGAAGATGGAAGATGTTGGGAGGTTGGAGAGAAGAATGGAGGTTTCTCTTCAACCCACGGGAACAATTTTGCATAGAAACAAAGAAATTAATTTTCTGTTTTGAAGTTTGTTTCACGATTGTTGTTGATAAATCCAAATTAAATAAATAAATTTATTTAATTTATGTGAGTTTGTGAATTAAAAATATTTTTGAAATATTTGATGTGAATGGACATTAGAAGATTTAATTAAATATTTTGGAATATTTAATTGCGATGTGACTTTAGAAGAATTAATTAAATATTTAGAATATTTAATTGTGAATAGACTTTTAAGGAATAGAAGAATACTTAATCTTTATTTGAATAAAATATTCAAGCCAAGATTATATATGATAATTAATATAAATAAATTGTAATGTTTATTTAATTAATTAAGAAATGGATAAGAAAAGTGATTAAATAAACTTATTTATTTAATCAAAATGAAAGAATGAACAATATAAATAAATTATTTGGATTTATTTATATGCAAATTGAATTCATAGATTTAATTAAATATTAAGAATATTTAATTAATTACTAGACTATTGTGATGTGACCATTTTTAGGTGTATACAATACTATACGTAGAAATTTGGTACTATACATAGTATGACAATAATCTAGGTGTGTAGCATAAAGATAAAGTTGTATTGTGATTCTTATAGAAATGTTATTTAGATATAAGTTAATGGGAAGGTTATTCCTAGTGTTAGGATAATCCACAAGAAAGGTGATAACCTTAGAATATAATACTAATGGTCAATACAAATAAAGCAATTAAATGTGGTGAATAGATGACCTCACTTGAAGTTACTGGGTGGTGAACCTTTGGCCAAAGTAGTGTAGGTAGCCACTATCTACACTGTCAATTCACTATGTGATCAAATTTACATTCTAGGTTGAGGTAATCATATATGATGTAGTAAACATTATGGTAGCTCTAGATATGTAGAACACATCACTATGCTTAGAAAAGGCTATTTGAAGGATGAGGTTACCAAACCAATCTCTTCATTGAAGAGAGGGTCATCTTACCAAGTTTGGTAGATGTGTAGGGGACTGCAATAAGTCCATGGTTGGCAGAAAAGTGCTTGAGTGATGCTTCTCCTCATGTAGTTGGTGGCCAAGATCTGGGAGAAGGAGATTTTGGATGGTCATTTGTATTTCTAGTTCATGTAAGCTTGTTGAAGCAATGTATGTAATCATGTGTCCATCTATATAGAAATTGTAAATGTGAATGTTATCTTGAATATAATTATATAAAGTTAAATCATACTTATATTATTGGAATGATTATTTGATTATGCAATGAATTTTTTTGGATAAAGTTACGTTTCAAATGATGCATTTATTATTGAATAAAAAAGAAAAAAAAAACATTACTCATTATACTAGATGCATAGACAATTTACATGTGGGTAAAACTTAGTAAAATTACTAGGTAGAACAATGGGCATGCTACACATTTTTCCTTCTCTTTGTGTGTGCAAACTTGTAGGTGAAGAAGGATTGAATATTGATCAAAAGAGCAATTTTGCAAAGTTTTCAAAGTTGTCAACATTGTCATCAAGCCACATAAACTTAGATCTAAAATTTATTTCTAACTCTCTGATAGTGTAATCCAGATGAATCATTAGCTCAAATCTTACACCAAAGGACCCTCGAAGGTGAGAAAATTTTGTGTACAAAGACCCATTCACCCTAGGGTGAATGAGTCCTTGTAAGACACTCAACACCCAGTTTTGGAGCTTGGTACATGTCATTATGCCTTCTTAGATCTGCCAAAAAATTACTTTTTTTTGTGCTATCCTTATTCTTTGCATTTCATAATTTTGCATCACATAATTTATTTTTATCTCCTAAAAGTGCATTTTAGTCATTTTTTGTCATAAGAAAACAATAGATCCTCTAATAGGGTTGACTCACCTTGAGGTTAAAAGTCAATCCTACCTTTGGGAGATCTCTTTTTCTAATGAAAATAGAGGTGTAAGTGTGTTTAAACCCTCATATAATCACATCCACCCACTTACCTTTTTCTATGTTTCATTTTGGTGAACCTGATTTTCTTACACTTTAAACTTTCTAATTTGGTAGTCTTTTCAAACCCTGGATCTAGATTTTGCATTAAATTAGTTTGTTTTGCATCTCATTTAGGGTTTAAAAATTGCATTTTCCATCATTTACAATTGCATTTTGCATCATGTAAATTCACAAAAATCCAACAATTTTGCATAAATCTTACATACATCTTGCATGTTAGTTGTATTAAGAGTGTTTTTCAGTCATTTAGATCAAAATTTTAGTTAAATTTGTATTCAAAAAGTTGTCATTTTGTTCACTTTTTATCATTAGTTGCATTTTCATTTATACATCAAAATCTAGAAAAAATTGTCACAGTAATCACAATCTACAACCTGAAACAGAGAAAACAAATAGTAAACTAGAAACACAAATTTCAATTTTTAAAACCCCCATGCAAGGACCCATTCACTCTTGGGTGAATCTGTCCCTGCATAGGTGTCCTGATAGAATTTTAAATGCATTATTATCTTTGTTTGGACTTCCTATTTGTGTTGTTCAAACTGTACTTTGAAATTTTTAATAAAAGTTATTGTATGTGCAAGAAAAGGTGTCATTTTGTCTCATTTGTTGCAAAATCATGAAAATTTTGTTGCATTTCAATATTGAAAATCATCAGATCTATAGGATAATTATGTTCATTTTTTGAAGCATTATATATTTTGGATAGCTTAGTTCTCATTTTTTTGCACAAATAAAAGCATGTTTCATTTTCAAACATATGGCTTTCATAGAGTATCACATGATTTGTATCATTCCATTTCCCCTACTCATGGGAATAATCTAGGAAAACAAATAAAACCTTTAACAAGCATGTTAGTTACCCTCCTAATATCTATCGGATTTGTAAGAATGTAATAACACAAGAGGATGCAACCATAGACAATCATGAAAATCATAGTTATTCTTTTTGGAAATATCTCACGATTGTGACAAAGGTATCTTGTTGAAAGGAGATAAAATCATTCAATGTCATGAGAATCTTGTTTTTCCCTCTCCCCCTACCCTACCCACTTGGGAAGATATTGTGGCACAAGAAGATAAAATCATTGACACATTCCTTAATATCACTTTTCCTAGTCTTCATTCATCTCCCAATATTTCTCTCATTTGTGAGAATGATTTGATAAAAGAAGATGCAAGAATTGACAATCATGACAATCCTAGTTGTTCTTTTCCCAACACCTCTCCTACTTGTGACAAAGGCTTCTTGGTGTTAAAATATTCAACCATTAAGCATCATGAAAATCTTGCTTGCTTCTCTCTTAAAACCTCTCCTATTTGGGAGGATATTGTTGTACATAAAGATGACAAGAAGGCTTGTTTAGATAAACATGCTAAGGTCACCTTAGATCCTCCCTCATGTGAAATTCATCAACAAGAAGTCACATCCACTAAGGTTATAAACACACAAGTATCCATTAGCTCTCCCTTGATTATTAGACCACCTAAGATTCCTTTTTAACCTCCTATGACTCCTTTAGTTATTGGACCTCCTACTCCACTTCTTATCGTAAGACCACCTCAACACAAACCATTACCTCCAAGGGCTATCTTGAATTTTGCAAGGCAACATTGTAGTAACAGTGTTTTGTAGCAACTGAGTTATAATAATGTTTCTCACGCATATAACACAAGGAATAATAGGAAACCACAAACCATACCTACTTCATTACCACTACCTCAACCTATTTCTCCTAGTGCTCCTTTTTTTCCTTTGCACAATGCAAAGGAGTATAATCTTGTGGAATAAATTAGAAACACTCCTGCTAAGATTTCTTTATGGGATCTCATTCAAGCATCACCTAATTATCATAGCATGCTTTAAAATGCTTTGCAACAAGTAGTTATCCCTCCTAGTGTGCAACCAAATAATGTAGCAACCCTAATTAAAGGAGTGAACTCAATCAACTTAGAAATTACCTTTCGTAAAGACGAGTTACCTCCATTAGAAGTGCATGAAAAAATTGAGGCTTTGATGATAGTAGCTATTATTAATCATTATGGCATAAGGTACGCCCTCATTGATAATGGTTCAACACTTAATGTTTGTAGTGTAAGCCTTCTTAACAAGATTGGAGTAGATAAGAGTCAAATTCAACATGAATATTTATCTATCCATGGATTTGATAATGTGGGGAAACAACCGCTTGGTGTGATAACATTACCTATTAAAGCAGGAAATGTTACATTGAAAAATCCTATTCATGTCATGCCTCAAGAAATCTCATATAATCTTCTCTTAGGTAGACCTTAGATTCATGCAATGAATGTGGTGCCTTGAACGTTACATCATCTCATGAAGTACACTTATCAAAACAAGATCTACACAATCACAGTCAACCTTGAATCTTATCACAATTGTTTGCAAGGTGAAATAGGAATGATAAATCCTCTTACAACATTGACACCAACTAAAAAAGTGGATTTGATACAAGAATAAGAAGAGAAGTGTTTGTCACTAATAATGAAACTATTGGATGATGATTGGAGTTCATTAGATTTTACACCTACATTCATGGGAGAATACAATATTACACACAAATCAAGAAAAAAGAAAGAAGATGACATAATATCAACACAACCTAAGTTATCAAAAGCATGTGAGTCCATAACTATTAGTAAAGAAGAGGAGAACACAAATTATACATCCACATATGATGAGTGTGATCATGAGAAACCACCAAAGCCAAAAGAAATGGAAAAAAAATATGGAAGATATTATGAGCTTTTGAAAATAATTGGTTATAATGGAAAAGGATGTGGTGTTAAATAACAAGGTATTTGTGTCCCTATAGAGCCTACCCTACAAGAACAAACAAGAGATCTTGGTTATTGTCCTTCAAAAGAAATAAAAGCATCAAAGAAACCTTCACTTAATATCAATGTCATCATGAAAAACACTCCTAGGAAAAATATTGCTTCATATTCAAACACATGTCCTAAAAATGATTGGGGTTCATTAGATTTTACACCTTCCTTTAAGGGAGAGTACAAAATATCACAATATATAGAGTCTTGTGTATGTATGACACCTTGTACTAAGCAAGAAATATATTTGTCACAAAAGAAAGGAACATCTAATATTGATCAAGAGGATACCTTGTTGAGGCTTCTTCAAGCTTGCTTGATATCTCTCCCTCCAAGAACATGAAAGAAATTTTATAACAAGAGATAATTTTGTGCATATCATTGAGTGCATGGTCATTCTACCAATGAAGTAAGAATTAGAGTAATAAAATCCAAAATCTTAAGGATTGTGGTGCTCTTTTGATGATAATCAGGGGAGGTTTGTAACACCACTTAACACAATCTCAAGCAACAACAAAAACTTCAAAGTATCAAATCTTCAACTTCACCATAACACAACCAACTTTCACAATTCCTTGTAGTACAACCACTTGACTAAATCGGATATAACTTCTTGGTGAGGTACTCTCAATTCAGGACTAGAAACTTTTCAGGGACCCATTAGGGTGTACAACAACATACCACAAACTCTCAATAGGTTACTTTGCAAAATTTTCACCAAAACCTTGCTTCTACGCTGACTAGACCCCAAATTAGGTTTTTTTTACAAAGAGACTTGTCTCTAAACTTCTTTGAAACCTCTAAAACCACTTAGGAAGCATTCTATAGGTTTCCAAACCAAATATTTCACAAATTTATTTCAGAAACACACTCCCCAATATTCCTAAACCATAAACCCTCTTTCCTAGCAAATAACCTAGGGTTTTATTGAAAAACACAATTCCAACCCTCACACAGCCTTGCCACCACTTCAATTAGGTCCAAAAATTCTTGTGCATACTCAATCTATTATCAAACAACATTTCTCCAACATATTTTATGCTTTTCCATGCTTTGACCTCACTTTTTTACAAGAAAATCACTCTTCTCTCTTAGGGAATCATGCCCACCTCTCTATTTGACCTCTCTATTTGATAGTAGCCACAAAGAGTGGAATGGGTCAGGTTTGCATTTTAGAGACTTAAAAAACCATTAAAATAGGGTATATACAATTGTTCTCAAAAATTTGATTATAAAACCCACAAAATTCAATAGAATTCTATCAAGCCACCTTTTGATGATGGCTAAGACATATATCCAATAGTTTTTGAAAACTTTTGCAACAAAATCAACTGTGTAGACCGTACACTCGCTGGTAATGAAGAGAAAACATAGAATTATCAGAAAAAGAAGAGATTTTATTGATTTTCTTCCTTCCAATCTTCAAGAGAGATTACAAAGTGATGTTTCCCACCTATTTATGCTTTTACCTCCAAATACCAACTAACTTTACCCTGCAAAACTGAATTTTGAAATGACTAACCATTGAACTTCCAAAAATCTGCCTTTTTCAACTTTTGCAAGTTTACATAAATGACATCTTTTGCATTTTAAGAATTATTTGCAACATAGACCTTATAAACACCTAATGACCACTAAAATGACTCAATTCAACATAAAATGGTCTAAATGACCTTATTTAATGCTTTATGACTCAAAATCCTAAATTCTACTCATTAACAACCTTAATTGACAAAAGTTCTTCAATGGTGCCCCTGCACCATCTTCCTTGTGTTGATGCACCTATTTCCTCTAATTGATAATGAGTTTCATCCTATCTTATTGCTCATAATTTTTTGGAATTAGTAGCTTTATGTGTCTTGCTCATTTCCATTCATGGTGGTACAATCTTAGGTACAACAATATTTATCTTGGCAGCAATATGATAGTCCTTGATGGTTGTCTTTGTCTCTATGATTATGGGGTAAGGATAACTAGGTTTTGGGAAGTGTGCATTCTTTTATAGGATCCCCCTTCCTCTCTTTCTACTTAAAATACCAACATAGCAAGTATGTTGAAATTTTAAGTGGGGGCATATTATCCCTCATTCATTGTTTGCATGTTCCCTTCTTAATGATGATAGGATACATCTCCTAGGAAGTGTGAACTTTTTATTCAAAGCATGGCATTCTTGATCTATGTGACAAATCTTCTTGGTGGTGACATTAGGTTGATGTCCTTCAAGAGTGTGACCTTTCTTGGCATATGACATTCCTCTTAGTGGTAATGTTATGGCTTGCATTCCCTAAGATGTGATTATTTTATCCTCAACTAGTCTTCTCTTGGTGACATTGAGTGTGATGTCCCCTAAGTTCAAACCTTTCAAGAAATATACAAAACCCCTTTGATTATCCTATTACCCAAAACTAATTATTGGCCACTAAGCATAACACTTTTTTTTTTGTGGTGCCTTTATGTCATGAGTGTCTAGCATAACACAACTTGCTAGCCTTGTGAAAACCTTTAATCATTTAGTGTCGTGCCTTATCAAAGTTATCAGGGAGTATAAATTTTTGTATGGTTGATGTATGGGAGCTTGTAGACTTGGCATGAATTTACCATCACCACTTTTTTGTGGGATCACACCTTGTAGACCTAGTGTGTGTTTCTCATATTTGTCTTGGGGGCTCACCTAGTGTATATCAGACTGCACTTTGTGAGCATATTTTTTATGGCCACCTAGCATAACACAACTTGCTTGCTTGTAGATTCACATGTTTCATAAGTTATTTTACATCCTTATGAGTGTATTTAATGTATGTGGCATAATGCAACTTGTTGTTCCATCCATCTTTTTATTTTTGTGTCAATTTTGACAGTGTATGATTATGTATCGTGTCTTGTTGCTTCATATCATACATTCATGTGTGTGTCCCTTTGTGCTCATGTTAATTTTCCATCGGATCTTATATCCTAGGGCTTGTGCAACCCCCTTTATCCTTGTCATACTATCCCATCAATATTTATGCACTTAGGGAGAAGAGATCACCTATACCTATAGTAGTAGAGACCCTTGAGTAGCTTGAGCAAAAATTGATGGATGATAATAAATCCAAGGTTTTGGAACAACAACAACATACCTGTTTACCCTCTATTATAGAAGATGAAACTTCCCCATCTATTGAGATATGTATTTCGGAGGTGGAATACCTCTTTTGGGATGTTATAGAAACCTTTTGTTCAGGTTTAAACATCAAATCATCACCCCCAGAAGAGGAGCTTTGTGGGTAGCATCATAGGAGTGAGGAGGAAGTATAGGATGTGGCAACCATTTCATGTTGGGAGTCTGATGTCATTGCAGCCAGTTGTCAAGAAGAAATGAATACAGAGAGACAATATGAAGAATTCAATTCTTCACCTAAAGTGTCTCACAAATCTGAGGTATACGTTGATGAGGTGTGCATTAATAAAAGTAATTATGATGTATGTTGGATTTCTTCTATCCCTAATTGTAGAAATGTTGAATATGAGGTATTCATTCAAGATGAAGATGTGACCTTTGACATTAGAGATAAAGTGACTAAGTTAGAATACTTCATGTGGGACCAACATGTTGAAAATCCTAATATTGAGCAACCACACATTTTTCAGGAGATTAATGCTCTTGTTGCTCAATTTGATAGTATGCCTAAGCTTCAAATCTTTTCATTTGAGGTGCATGAATAAAAGATTCCTTGTACAAATCAACAAACAAGTTTGACATACTTTGCATCACCATGTGAATTGGAATCTTTCATTTTTTGTTTTAGTTCATGTAATGAAGAGGTCAATGGTCATGATAGTGGCCTATCCTTTTGTGAGGAGAGTTCTCTTCCCCTTACAAAAGGTTTACTCTTGGATGTTGACCTATCTTCAAAGAACTCCATCCCCGCTATTATATGTTCAGTTGAGGCACCAGTATCAGAACAGTCCAACACTTGCATCATATGGTTCCCCTACAATGAAATTTTTTACAGTGGAGTGACCCTTCACCTTGTAGGAATTTTGTGTAGTTTTATGTATGATGGCAAAGGTTTTCAATGGTTTATAGTTGGGTGAGTTTTGTAATTATGGTATGAGGGGGATCAATTCCTTTAGAAGGTTCATCTTTGACAGAGGAAAATTTCCATTTTTTTCTTTCTATTAGTTTCATGTACATATTAGTTAGCTAATTTTCTTTCCATGAAGTGTGCTTACACACCTTGCATTCTCCTTAAGGGAATATACTCTCTACTTTTCACGCTTTCCCCCAAGTGCAGCCTGCACATGTTTTGTTTTGTTCCTAGGGGGCCTAGTTGTTGAATATTTTCCTTGACTCTATGCCCAATGGATTGATAAGGCCCCTAGATTCCATGATTAGCAAACAATCATCCTACAGAACTTGCCAAAAATATTGGCATTTCATGCCACCATTATGGCCCATCATTGATAATAGATCTGAGAGATCCTATATGGGCCATCCTACATGAATATCCCTTGAAAAGTCCTAAAATGGTTAATTTCAAAAAAATTGGACTTTTGAGAGTTAAAATTTTCCCGTATCTCTTATATTTCCTTTGTAGGAGGTAAGCCTTCTTCCCAACCTTCAATTCCCAAAAAGCTTTCTTAAAAAAATTTGGTTGTGACAAATTTTTGGGTTTCAAGAGTTGAGCTTCTCCCTTACCTTTTACTGCATTAGGTAAGATATAAGTTTTGAACCCAATGCCTAGCATCTATTTCTTTTGTTCCTGATGCCTGACGTTTTCTCCTTTCGGGCCTGAAACTCGACGTCTATTGGTTTTGGGCCTCACACTCAATGTTAGCCTCTTTCAGGCCTAAAAACCAACCTTTTCTTTTTAGGTGTAGGGATTCAAGCTTCCCTCTTATGTCTTCCATACTTTAGGTAAGAGGTAAGTCTTCTTCCTGACCCCCAATTCCCAACAATTTTCTCTATTATGGGGTCTAGACATTTTAATGCATAACAAAGGTATCTTTTCGGGCCTGAAGGCCCCAAAATTAAGAAGATTTGACATATTTTCCTAGGTGGTGACATTAATGCTCAAGCTACCTTTCTGAGCAGCCTATTTTGATTTTCAAGGCTTCAAGGACATCATTTATGGTCCTCCTAACTTCTTCTACAAGTGGATTTTAGGGGAACCCATGCTCATTTATTGTTGTTGTTGACCATTCTGATAGATCTATGCCTTACCTCCATCCTTTCATGCACAAACTTCACTTCTAACCTTATTTGGGTTAGTGTTTGGTTTGTGATCATCCAAGTTATGCTTGATCTATAAAAGCAACACTTGTATTCATTCTAAGGGTTCTTCCTCTGGCTCCTCTAGGGTTTTTCCTTGGCAGACATGTATTTTTTCATCTCTGCAATTGTAAAGATTGGATTTTTTGCCTCTACATCAATGAAATCAATTAATCTTTCCTTTTCTCAGCTTGTTTATATTGTGTAAGTTTCATTATTTGCATATTTGAGTGCTTATTTGTCTATTTCCATGCATATATTTAGAGTTAAATTGTTTACAGTTGTTATTTGAGAACGTCCCTTTCCTTCCAACACCTTGTCAAACCCTAACCTCCATGTGTGCCTCTAGGAATTGACCAAACAGAGAATTGTGTGAGTCCCTTGGTCCCTCTTCAATGGTTTTGTTGTGCAATCTTAGTTAGAAAGAAAAAAATTTCCCATCTTGGTGTGCCACCTCCCATTTCCCTTTCATACATTCCTTCCTCTCCTTTTCCTCTATGAGTTGTTAGAGTAGGGTAGTAGTAGGATTTCATCTATTGGGTTAGACCAACACATTGCATGGATCAAAAGAGGAATCCAACCCTCTCTAGAGTTTTGACCTCAAACGTGTAAGGTCCCACACCTGAGGTCATTTCCATGGTGTCATTAGAATTTCAAACTCCATGTTTAGCAGGGTGCAGTTTTATGTGAGAACAATAACTTTGAATCAACAAATAGACATCTTCAAGATTTTAGTGATTTAATGGTAGATTATGATATTGAACAAGAATATGTTGTAATGAAGTTATTTGTGTAGTCCCTAAAGTACGATGCAAGGGAATGGTTCTTCTATTTACTAGCACTTTCTTTTTCTACATGGTCAGAATTCAAAGCATCATTTATTGATTATCTTGGTGGGTGAATGGATATATACTCAATGACTAACACCTTGATTCACATTTAGACAAATGAATAAGAAATGATCCATGCTTTCAACATGATATTTTTAAAGGATATAAGAGAAATTCCATAAGGTGTTAGGCCAAATGATTCAATGTGCCTAGTTTTATATTTAGGAGCCTTTGATGAAGAAATGAGTTTCTCATTAAGGGATAAAAAATCATACATCACTCTAATAGGTAAATACTATAGCAAGAGATATTAAATTTTTTGAAGTTCTCAATGATGAAAGGTGATGCATTTGTAGGTGTTAATGAATGCAATTTTTTTTATTGTAGATAAATAGTTTAGAATGGATAATGAATATGGCTATCATAATAGGAATAAGACTATTATTGTAGTTGAATCACCAAGAAAGTATTTAGGTAAAAAAAACTCCAAGAAGAAAATGAGAAGAAAAATTTCTTAATTGATATAGAGGAGTATGATTTTTATTCAAAGTTTGATGATGAAGGGCATGATAAAGAATCATAAATGAAATATAAGATTGCTAAAATATTATTGTAGCCTTAAATTAATAGTATATATGTGATGTTGATCTTATATATAATGTCAAAACACTATCTAAGATTAGAAGGCATGAAATGGAGTCTCCATTCAATTTTATTCAAGGTTTATGGCTACTCTATTAGAAATCCCTACACATCATATACCTAAAGATTTAGTTTGTATTGATTTATTTTGTGAGGCTTATGAATTGGTTTTAAGTGCCATATCAAAGGAGTTGAAGCCTACCAAGCCTAATTATATATGTGAAAAAATAATGTTTATTGAAAAGGTGAGAGAGGAATATACAAAAACCATTATGACTATTGTAAGTGGGCAAAAGAAAGACATGACATATGTGGATAAATCATATAGGACAAAAAAGAAGAAGCATGTTCTAGTGGAAGAAACA
>VDFB02387008.1:0-22600 GCA_007258455.2 Sequoia sempervirens
TGTGTTACAACACTTTACAACATTCCAAATAAGGCAATATTAATGTTGAAAAGAGGTTTATTAGGTGTAATTAATTAATAAGACCTTAGAAAAGTGTGAAAGTGAGTTACAACACTTCACAACACTTTAGCAAGGTACCATTTAAATCCATTAGTTCACAAGGGCCCAAGACCAAATGTGAATGTGTCAACCACATTACAACACTAAATCAAGAAAAATTAATCCTAAATCCACGAGGGCCCAAACAAGTGTGAAAATTTCCTCGACGACATTTTTTGACACTACAAAATTTAATAAAAAATTACCATCAAAGAGCTTGATAATACTACTAGAGTATTTGGGTACTATCACTCTCACTATTGCATCTAGACTACTTACTACTGATTCTATTTTCCATGTGATACCTAAAAAAGTAACATATAACATTTCATTAGTTCATCCATGGGTACATGATATAAGGGTTGTACCATCCACACTTTGCAAAGAATTTTCTTCCATACATGTAGTTGATTTTTCATTTAGTCAGTATGAGATGTTTAACATGACTCATTTTATTATTACATGAAATCAACCTACAAAAGAGAAAAATAAACAAAAGGAGGTTGCCTCCACAATATAGGAGGCATCAAAGATCACCATTTAGGCTAGGGTAAGTTAAGATTATGGTGTTTTCCACCCAAGTATCTATTGATGTTGATGAGGAGGATGAGGCCATGGAGATGATCCAAGTGGATGACATGGGTATCAAACTAGTGGAGAGAGTTGGGAGTGATTTTATGTAATATGCATAGGGTTTCTCTATTCTAGGGTTCTAGATTTGTTGATGAACAAAATCAACTTGGAAAAGATAAATTAATTGGACATAAATTCATCCAATCATTAAGTTGAAATCACCAATAGAACTAAGATAATTTACACTACATATATGAAGGAAAATAATAATATTACACAATTTTATTTAACAACAAAGTACAATAGGGAAACATACAAATGATAACATAGATTTATTGAGAACGAATCTTTGTTTAACTACCTAATATACCAATTCAAACCCCTTTTTACGGTTTCCTAGATAGCTTGTTGTTATGGGTGACTATTGGTGGAGTATTGGCTTGTAGTTGCCCTTTGTGAAGGCTAATCTATTTTTGTTGCCCAAGGGTTAAGAGTTCGACCTAGATCATTTACTCAAATGCCACCCTATTAGTGGTGTGATCAAGCCTAGAGGATATTTTTATTTCCTCACACCTCCTATGGTGTTTAGGGTTATTGTTAACTGCATATCTAGACCCTAGACACCTAGCTAGTAGATGATATGGTGACCAGATTGGCCAATAGATGCACCAGGTAACTAGTATTTTGGAGGTCAAATATCAAAATTTTCCTTTCTAATGTGCTAGCTCCAAAATTAGACTCATAATCACTCCAAAATCCATAATGACGATATTGGATTTGGACCTCCAACGACTTCCTTCCGAATGAGATCTTTTCACCAAGTTCAATTCTTATGCAACAGTTATGAGAAGTAATTAGTGGGTTCTAGAGATGATTGAATTTAATGCACATGTTAAGGGTTTCATCCCAACCTGAACACACTAGTAGGATCTTTGTTTTAAAGGTGATTGATTGAATATGTCACAAGGAGATACACATCTTTAATACATCCTATGAGACACCGAGCACCCCAAAGACCAAGTTATACAAGCATCAAAATATGCACTAGGCCTCTAAGGTCAGCCTCAAGAATTGAAATCAGGTCAACCTCAAATTAAAATTAATATTGATATTTTATTTAATTAGAGTCAGTTCAACCCCAAATTCACTTTATTATTAAATATTAATGTATTATTATTTTATTAATAATATAATATAAATAGCATTGAAATGAGTAAAAATAGGGTTACCTAATATGGAAAGGTAAGTTAAGGTGATGAGAATAGACCCTATTTTCCTTCTTTCATTAGGAAATGAGATCCCCATAATGAATTGAATAACAACCATTAGGTGAATCAACCCAATGTGAGAATCTACATATTTCCTTATTCTTTGAGGATGGGGGTCAAGGTCAAACAACACTTTTGGGAGAAAAACTAAAAATAGCAAATCAACTCCAAAATCCAATCTAGCACTTGAAACACCAATATTAAACTCAATATTACTAGAGCCAAAAAATAGATTGTAGATATGAGAAGGACAGAAATGTGTTTACCAGTCACCAAAAGTCAATTTCTAAAGCCGAACTAGGACTCATTCCCCCATGGGAAAATGGGTCTTTTGTAAATTTTTTTTGCAACTTTCAGGAGCCTTTGATGCTAATCTATAGCTTCTAATTTCTCCAAGTTTCAGTGTCAAAAATTTAGAAATAAGATCTATAGGTTAGATTATGAGATTTGACAACTTTGACAATTTTTCCAATCTTTCTCTTTAAGATGTCTTCAAGTCTTCTTCAACCTAAATTTTCAATCACAAACATAAGAGAGAAAAATTGTTTGTTTTCGGTGAATGGGGTTTTTCCTTGGTCAAACCCCATTTTGGTAATCAAACCTTGAATTGAAATAAAACATGAAGGAGGGAATGAAGAAAAAACAATGCTATGTTACCACTCAACAAACCCTTGTAGAAACCTTGATAATGGAGATCTTAGAAGGTCTACAACTTGCATGAAATGGCTTCAATGGATGTGGATCTTGATATTTGAATAACGCTTTGAATGCTTGAACTTGATCTTGAAACCTACATCACAATGTTAGCTCCAAAAACATGCATGATGCAAGAAGACTTTGACTTGATGAATAGATCTTGATTACTACAATAAATTTCTGATATATCTACTCTTAAATGCCTTTGAAAGCTATTGAAAGTGCTCTTGAAGCTCTCCAAAAATACTTATGAAATTTTAAGTGGAACTTAGAAAATAACCTTGTATTTATAGGTATGTATCCTTAATTTCTTGAAATTCAAATAGTACAAGCCGACATTGAGATATGGATTTGGGGACATTAATGCAAAGTGTTATGTTTAGGAATTAATTATTGTCGAGTTTTCCCTTTAGAAAATGTAATTAAATTAGGCTTGTAAATGAATAAAAAAGCTTATTAAGGCATAATTAAGCTTAATTTAATTAAGAGGGCCCAAAAAAGTGTGAAAATGTAAATGGATACATTATTCAACACTAAATTAAGGCATTATTAATTCTATTTTAATTAGGAGGGCCCAAACAAGTGTGAAAATGTAAACAGATACATTTTTCTACACCACATTTAGCCCCCACTTTAGTGAGAGGACGACCTTGCATCAAACTCACACTAAAGTAGACAATCAAGAGAGGTCTAATTGTACAATTGTTGGAAGGATAAGATGACAAAGTTCAAGGAGGATTATCAAGCCCCCAAGATCTAAGATCTCATGGAAAAACCAACAAAGGCACAAGGAGACACATGCCTATGTTAAACATACATATGCAACAATGACAAGATACTCAATCATACAATGTCAAAGACTCAAATAAAGAAAGAAAAAGAAAAAATTGTGGATCCAAGCCCTCTTCTTTGTCCAGCGATGTGGATCCAAGATTTGTCAAAATGCTTACAAAATTTGGGAACTCATTGTCCACTATGCAAAAAAAAATGTGTGCTCACACGGGCTAGTGAAATCTACTATCTACTAGGTGAGTCCCCAAGAGTGGAAAATGAGAGAATCTTATTAGGATCCTATACCATACCAAATTTATACCTGTAATAACTTTAATAAGGCACTGCACAATATGAACTTCAAGCTTCATAGACATCTAGCTACATTATGCACAAACAATTGAACAAATGACCCTCTGGTGTAAGGTCAATGTCTTTATGTGTGAAAAAGGTTGTAACTTCAGAAGCTACAAGGCTTAGAGGACATTATACTAAAACTTATGAACAAATAAAATGGGATGAATATGTCAAAGGGGGTTTCTTGGTTCAGTATGGGGTCCTCTCTTAGGGAAAATTGTGCCTAATGTCTCAAGGAAAAAATTCTAAGATAAGATTCACAACTTAGAGGGAATGCAATTAGTAGCACATCACCAACAGAGGAATATGTATGCAAGAAGGTCACCTCTTGGGACATAAACCAATGACACCAAAGAGAAGACTTATCTTGAGTAAAGGGCCAGCACTATGAAACATAAGATATGAATTCGAAAAAATTAAATGATAATGCCAATGTATGCCCCACTTTAAAAGAGAGTGCTACAAACACCATGTGTGAAATTAATTTAAAGTAGCAAATGATAAATGCTAACAATAGGGAGCTCACATGGGAGCTTATTTGGAAATCCTATGAGGAATCCTTATGTTTCCAAATGATACTGTCCATGAAAGGGGTTGCCCCAAAATGAAATCCAAAACTCACACATAAGGGATCCACAGATTTAGGATCAGTGTATGTCTTTGCTACAATGATATTATAGAGTTTGAAAACATCATCATTCCCAAAATGATTCATGGAACTTGAAGAATGACACATAGAGAGCAAAAACAAAGAAAATATTTTGGGTCAAGATGGAAGAGACCTAAATGTCTCGACGCTTTGTGTCATCCACAAAAGGAAAACATAAGACAAAAGAAAAGATAAAGGTTTATGATGGAGAATCCATTGTATAGACATCCATCACAAATTGAACAAGTGGTGGTAGCCCAACATACTCAAGAGAATCCAAACCTCTTGACAAATCAAAACATGCCACCACATAATGTTAACAAAATAGGATGCAACATATATGAGACATCTTGGAATAACCAACAACAAGGTCCCAATACTAATATGCAAAATATGGGAAATTTTCCACCATGGTAACCACAATATGTAGTGAACCAACAAGATAATGACCCTTTACAAACACAAATACATGCTAACAACCCACAACACATGTATCAACAACCATCGAAAGTCCAAGGCATGTAGTAAGGAAATGTTCAAAACCAAATGCAATACATGCCTCAACAACAATACTATGATCCTAACACACAAAATCAATATGGATCATCATCTACCCCAAACCTTTAACATCAAACATACATTTCAGCACCACAAAATTTCATTACCCAACATCAAATGTATGTTCAACCATAACAAAAAACACACCTATAAAATCAAGCACCCAATCCTCCACAACACAACATTGGTGCACAACCTCCATCACAATACCAAAACTACATATCTTAACAACAACATAGCATACCTCAACAACAACATAGCATACCTCAAAAACAACACAACATACCTCAACAACAACACAACGTACCTCAACAAAAACACAACATACTTCAACAACACAACATACTTCAACAACAACACAACATACTTTAACAACAACAAAATGTAACTCAATAACAACATCATATTAACAATACACAACACACCCATATCAGTCCTCAAGGAACCCATCCATCATTCTACACCCACAACATGGCCTAAGGGCCATAGTATGTACAAAAACCATAATATAACACACACAACATTGTAGGACAACAAGGTTATAACGTCTCTCCTTATCAAACAAACACACCAAGTGACAATGTTACATGCATACAAAGAATATATTGAAGGATGTTGGACATCAAATCAGAATTAGGAGAAGGCTATTCTCTAGGATAATATCCTGGTGATCTATATCCATGATACTTTCCCCAAGGAACTTTGAAATGGGAATTTGACAAATCTCTGGGAAGGAGTCACGATGGGAGAGGACGTGTGAGAATTCTTAGTAGCTTGCATGGATGTATAGCACAATGATACCTATTTAATGAGGCTTTTCCCATGAAGTATTAGTGGGGATGCTATCAAGTGGTTCTCTCATCTACCACCTAGTATCAAAACATTCGATGAGTTGTCAAACAAATTTATCAATCATTTCTCATACAACATAGAGCAAGACATAATGATCCTTGATCTATACAAAATTAAACAAAGCCAAGGGGAATCATTTGCTTCATATCAACATAGATGGAGCCATAAATCTAGCAAATGTAAATGGCCCATTCTTGAGAAATAGCTCGTAGACATCTTTATCTCTAACATACAAGCAAACATTATCTACCAACTCACCATGTTGTTCCCTAGTAATTTTGAGGAAACCATTGAAAAGGGCTTACTCATTAAAAGAGCTCTCATAGCAAGGGAAGTCATTAAACTATATAACAACAAAGACCAAGCTTCAAGTTTAAATGAAAAACCAAAAATATGGGAAAAGAAGAAAACGTTACCAATGATGGAGTTGTAGATATTGAAAAATTCATATGAAATGTGCAAACTCCTAAAAATCCACAAAATAATGTCCAAGTAGCTCAAGTGAACTACCCTCAAAACAATCAACTCACATATCCTCCAAAGAATCAACAAAATACACAACCAAATCAAGGGCAGGATATTCAAAGAGGGCCACCGAGGTAGAATAATCAAACTAGGAGAAAATTCACTCCATTGGGAGAAACTCTTGAGGTAGGTATGCATAAACTAATCCAAAATAACCTTATCAAGCTTCCTAATCCTGATAAAACAACTTATGATAAACCAAAATTCAAACCCCCTTGGTACAACAAGAACAATCAATGTGAATTCCACAAGATCAAGGGTCATACAACAAATAATTGTATGAGACAAAAAAATTGTATGACTTGATAGAAAAAGGAGAGGTCGACATTTAACATCATCCTGAACCCTCTGGTAATAGAGACATGGGAATATACAAGGATTCAATCCTCGATCATTCTAGGGGAAATGACAATGGTAAGAGACATGATTATCAAAAAGCCAACTTCACCTATGACAAAGTTAGAGGAACCATCTATCAAGCCGATCTAAATATCATTGTTGTGACCATACTAGGAAAAAAACCCTAAATGCACTGTGACTACATGAAGAGGAAAAGTCACGATTTAAGGAGCAACAGATCTGGCCAAAGTCACCATCAAGCCTTCCATTGACTACAACATTGTTGACCAATTGAAGAAAACTCTAGCATTATTCTCAATCATTGAACTTTTAAAGTTATCACCAGCACATAAAGAGATCCTGGAGAAATCTCTCATTGAATTGTTAGTGCCTAAAAATCTTAACACTGATTAATTTCAAGCCATGGTTGATACCATCACATCACCCCATCACTCGGTCTTTTCTGAAAAAGATCTTCCAAAAAGATCCTTCCACAATCAAGCTTTGTATCTAGAGGTTTGTGTCCATAAACTCAAAATCAAGAGAGTCCTAATAGATGGGGGTGTAGGTTTAAACATATGTACCCTAAAAATGGTAAAGCAGTTGGGATATTCGGATGAAATGATTGAAAAGAACAAGAGTATCACCATAGGGGCTTATGATGGTATGGAAAGAAATTTTGAGGGCACAATAAGACTTCCCATCCAAGTGGGGCCAACAATAGTAGAAACAACTTGTCAAGTCCTGGGTCATGAATTTCCATATAACCTCCTCTTGGGACATCTGTGGATCTATGCAATGCAAGCAGTCCCTTCAACCTTTCATCAATGCCTAAAATTTCTTTATAATTATAAGGAAGTTATAGTATACGTTGATCTCAAACCCTTCCATTATTGCTCAAACTTGGAGGAGAAGCACAAAATGCTCCTTCAAATACTTACTAATGACACTGTTGGAAATAGGATGCCATTTAATTGCAATCCTAAACATTATTTATTTCATGTATCTCCTAAGTCCTTGGGAAGTGTTCCCCAACAGTAGGATTAGAAAGAGATTAATATTGTATGAAATAATCATGTTAATTGACATTTGTAATTAATTCTAAATGTTAGGAGCATGTGAGGGCATCCAATATGAGTTTCTAAATAATAGGGGCACATGGGGCGTCCACATGAAAGCTGACACTCACCTTAAGTTAAGTTAATTGTTTGGAGTAAAAGATAACACTTCATAATGCATGTAAATATCCTAGGAGTTAGGGATTGATGTTTACATGCATGAAGTTCAGTTTAGTTCAGTTTAGTTATGGTTCAGTTATCTTCAGTTAGTTTTAGTTGAATGATAGTTGACTTCGGTTAACTTGGAATGCATGACTAATGACTTGAGTTGCAGGACATATAACATGTGACTTCCTTAAGTTAATAGGGGATGACCATTCTTGCATGAATTGTGGAGAGGTATGTTTCAGTTAATAGAGAATGACTTGGACCCACCTTGGGTGTCCAAGTTGGCTTCTTGGAGTTAACTCTTTGTGTGCTAAGATATTTCAGAAGGCTAAGTTAAGTGGGACCACTCTTGGGTGCCTACTTTGAGGATAAGACTTGAAGATATCTATGGAATCAAGGTTCAGTTGTGACTTCAGTTTGGGATGCCCAAATGGATGAAGCACATGTTTTGGCATTGTTCTTCACGGTAGAACTCTCTTGCAAAAGAAGATAGGTGCCTTTTTGTGGAGATAGGTGACAGGCTTTATGGTGCAACTCTTTGGAGTTTACAAAGTTGATTATTGCCTATTTATCTCAAGCAAGTTGAAGAGAGTTATTATCAGTTTTATTGCAGGTTGTGAAGAAGATTTGGTGAAGGAAAAAGAAGCAAGCAAGGATTGGAATTATTGTAATCTACTTCAGAGATTAAATAATACAGTGATTCTTGGTGGAGTTTTTTCTTGAAAGGGTTTCTCCACAGTATATGATGTGTATCTTCCAATATCTTGTCTAATTCTTCTACAACCTTTTGTCTTCATTCTACAAATGGTAAAATGGATTAATCAAATAATCACCCACAAAGAATCTGTAACAAAGAATACATATTTAGATCAACAATCATAAAGTTTTACGAAGTATTAAGCTAAGAAATCACCTTAATTTTCAACATTTGGTATCAGAGCTAAGGTTGGGTAGAGTATTGGGATGCCTTTCTCTTAAAAGATTGAAGTATTGGCTTAGTGGGAGATTTTATTAATTTTTTTATTGCTGATTTTGGAAAATAAGTTTACAATGAATTCTCGTTTAGATATTGAAAGGTTCAATGGATCTAACTATGAAATGTGGAAACTAAAAATGGAAGATCTTCTTGAAGAAAGAGATCAGTGGTTAGCTGTTAATAATAGATTCAAGGCACCACACTTCTAAACTATAGATGAAGTTGAGTAAGCTTGAAATGAAGAAAAACATGAATATGTTTTGTTGATATTGTTCTTAGATGTTTTAGGATGAAAATCATATAAGTTGTGGAAGAGAATATGGGTGATATTTTGTCAAACTAAAAAGTCTTGCCAATAGAAGCTATGTTTGAAAGATGATTGTATTCTTTAAAAATGAAAGATAATGATTTTTGCACAATTTAAATGCTAATTTGGTTCTGGAGTTAGTTAGCATCTCTCTAGATGTAAAAGCTAGAAGATGAAGATAAATGCATTTAATTTGCATTCTTTCGCAGTCTTGGGAAAATCTAATTGTTTCTAGTGATGGTGTAGATCCCAAAGTGGAAAATGTATTCTACTCTCTATCATAAAGGGATGAGGAGGAAGTCTAAAGCCATCCCAAGATGCCTGTAATATGGAGGTAGGCCTAGGAGAAGAATTTAGAGGGCAGAAAGGAAAGGGTGCGTCAAAGGTTAAACCCACTGGTAAGGTATTCAGGTAAAGTGTTGGGTGTGGAAAACTTGGACGTATTAAGAAGGTTACAAGAGCAAGAAAAATATTTGTAGTGCTTCTACAAGAATCACGATGACAATAATGATTGTGGTATTTCAGCACTAATAATTGGTGATAACTCTGAAAAACTGATGATCAGGTTGTTTCCCATCATATGATGACTCCTAAAAGGGTGGTTTACTAATTATACCACATATGATGGAGGATACTTCTTTAGACAACAACACAACAAAATTTGTTGGCAAAGGAGAGGTAAAGTTGTGTTTTAGTGATGGTAGGGTTAAGACCCTTAATAATGTTTTACATATTCCAAGACTTGCTAGAAATATACTTTTTGTCTCTAAGTTCAATGATTCTAGAATGCATGTGACAATTGACAAAGGTGGTTTTAGATTGGTGAAAGGGAATATGGTGGTTACTAAAGGATCTCAAATTGGGACTTTGTTGTTTTAAGTTGAATACACTCCAATAAATAATTTAGTCAGTACCTTAACTATTTGAGAAATAAATGTATGTTTGGCCATAGAGTGAGCCACAAGGGTGAAAGGTCTTGGGACCATTCTTAATAAAATTTGGTTGGTAATTATTCCTAATATAATAGCATTAGAAATGATTTTGTGGAGCACTTCGTAACTGATAATCTAGATCTAAATTTCCTAGTGGAACAAATAAAGCTAAAAGATTATTAGAGATTATTCATTCAAATGTAATGAGCCCTGTGGATATTGAATCTATTAGAAAATCTAGATACTATGTCACTTTTATTGATGATGTCTCAAGATACACTTGGATCTATTTTATGCATAAAAAATCTGATGCATTTAATAAGTTGAAGGAATTTAAAGCTTTGGTTGAGAAACAATCAAATCATAAGATAAAAGTATTGAGATCAAATAATGGTGGAGAATATTGTTCTATGGAATTTGATGATTATTGTAAGCATGCAGGAATAGTGAGATAGAAAACTACTCCATATACACCTCAAAAAAATGGAGTAGCAGAAAGGATGAACCGAACCTTAATGGAAAGAGCTAGGAGTATGTTAAGAAGTGCTAAGCTAGATCGGTCCTTTTGGGCCAAGGTTGTATGTAATTCGTGTTATTTAATCAATAGATCCCCTAGTTCATATATTGAAGATAAAACTCCTTTTGAAATGTGGTTAGGTAGGAATCCTAGTGTTTCACATTTAAGGATCTTTGGTTGTGTGGATTTTGTTTGCATGCCTCAAGAAAAGAAATCTAAATTGGATCCTAAAGCACAAAAATGCATATTCATAGGTTATGCTGAAAATGTAAAAGGATACAAGATTTGGAATCCACTAACTCAGAAAATTTCTTTATCTAGAGATGTGATTTTCAGGGAATTTAGAGCTTATTCAAGAGAAGAACAACCAAAGGAGAAGGATACTTCTTGAACAGTACATTTTGAGATAAATAATGAGAAGCACCAAGATGCACATGTTGAAGAACAATTGGATGGATTGGAAGAGGAGATTTTAGAGATTTCTTTTGAGATAGATGCTCAAGATGAGCATATTGAGGAACAAGTAGAAACCCCTTTGAGATGATCCACAAGACAACAAAATCCCATTGATAGGTATAGCCCACCTAATTTTCTTGTATTTTTTCGTTAATGAGTACTAATGATGAACCCAGTTCTTACATGGAAGCTTTGTCCTCAGATGAGAACAAGCTTTGGTCACAAGCTATGCATGAGGAAATGGAATCCTTGGATATTTGTGACACATGGGATCTTGAGAGTTTTCCCAAAGGAAGAAAGGCCATTGTAGTTTGTAAATGGATCTTTACCAAAAGAAAATTACTGGAGTGGGTGACGTCTCGAGATTACATTTGGATTAGTGTCAGGAGCTGCTCCCAAAGAGGGTGGAATTTAATCTTCTATCTGTGCTAAATTACTTCTATTAGATTCTGTCTATTTATGTAGTTTTGAGATGACAAAAGTAGATGTGAAAATTGCTTTTTTACATGGGAATCTTGATGAGAATATTTATATGAAGCAACCTGAAGGTTTTGTTGTAAAAGGAAAAGAACAATTGGTTTGCAGGTTAAAAAGATCTTTATATGGATTGAAACAGTCACTGAGAATGTGGTACCAGAAGTTTGATGCTTTCACATTAAAAATTGGTTATGTTAGGAGTGAAGAAGATCATTGTGTTTAAATAACAGTTATTGATGATCAACTTTTAATTATTATCTTGTATGTTGATGACATTTTTATTGGTAACAACAAGGTAATGATCAAAGAATTAAAAGCACAAATCTCAAGCACATTTGAGATGAAGATCATGGCTAAAATATCCTTGGTATGGAAGTTAGGTGAGATAGGTAACATAAAACATGGTGGAATTAATTATGTTGATATATTTGAAACTTTAAGTTAACATGTGGATATTAAACTAATTAATATTCTATTTTGCAGTTTGGCTGAAGTTAAAGTTTTAGAAATAGGGTCCTGATCTGATTTTTGTGCTTTAAAATGTCATTCCATATGCTAAGTGCAATTAGTGATTTAATGTATGTAATGGTTTGGCGGACCGAGACCGCGTAAGGAGTGGGAGTTCTTGTTATGGGCTTGTATGCAAGTGAGAACGTGGACTTATGTTGAGAGGTGTTCGATATTTTACAAAGTACTTGATTACATTTTAGTTTATCATGGTTCCTGTGACAGTATTATGCATGATGGTGAATACAGGTTTTGTTGATTGATTGGGCTGGGGAATGGATCAAGTCGGTGAAATAAGTGGCTATATGTTTACTTTTGTTTGGGCAATTAGTTGGATGAGTGAGGCAGCTAATTGCTTTTTCCACGAAGTAGAGTACATGGTTCTTCACATGTGCCTCATAAGGGAGGGATTTTGGGTGCAAGGCAGGAAAGGTGTTGGTTTTGGTGCCAAACAAATTTAGGCTTGAATGTGATACTCAAAGTGCTATTTGTTTAGCCAAAAATCCTATGTATCATGCTTGTACTAAACATGTAGATGTTCAGTATCACTTTGTGCGAGAAATGGTTGAAAGTGGAAAATTATTAATTAAAAAAGTTGACACTTTGATTAATGTTGTGAATTATCTTATAGTGAAGTTCTATGAATGTTGATTCGTGGTGGCAGAGCTCTTCGTGGCCTTGGGTGCTCTTGATTTATAATTGTATTCCTTGTTTAGAATAATTTCCAATGTATAATGTCCAAGTGGGAGATGCTGGAAATAAGGATATGTCATTTAATTTGCAATCCTAAACATTATTTATTTCATGTATCTCCTAAGTCCTTGGAAAGTGTTCCCCAACACTAGGATTAGAAAGAGATTAATATTTTATGAAATAATCATGTTAATTGACATTTGTAATTAATTCTAAATATTAGGAGCATGCGAGGGCATCTAACATGAGTTCCTAAATAATAGGGCACATGGGGCACCCACATGGAAGGTGACACTCACCTTAAGTTAAGTTAACTGTTTGGAGTAAAAGATAACACTTCTAAATGCATGTAAAGATCCTAAGAGTTAGGGATTGATGTTTACATGCATGAAATTTAGTTTAGTTTAATTCAATTCAGTTCAATTATGGTTCAATTATCTTCAATTAGTTTTAGTTGAATGCTAGTTGACTTCAGTTAACTTGGAATGCATGACTAATGACTTGAGTTGCATGACAAATAATATGTGACTTCCTTCAGTTAATAGGGGATAGCCATTCTTGCTGTAATGGTGGAGAGATATATTTTAGTTAACAGAGAATGACTTGGACCCACCTTGGGCGCCCAAGTTGGCTTCTTGGAGTTAAATCTATTGCATGCTAAGATATTTTAGAAGGCTGAGTTAAGTGGGTCCACTCTTGGGCACCCACTTTGAGGATAAGCCTTGAAGATATCTACAGAATCAAGGTTTAGTTGTGACTTCAGTTTGGGACACCCAAAAGGATGAAGCACATGTTTTGGCATTGTTCTTCATAGTAGAACTCTACTTGCAAGAGATAGGTGTACCTTTTGTGAGATAGGGATTGAGCTTTGTAATTGTAACTCTTTGGAGTTTACAAAGTTGATTATTGCCCATTTATCTCAAGCAAGTTGAAGAGAGTTATTATCAGTTTTATTGCAGGTTGTGAAGAAGATTTGGTGAAGGAAAAAGAAGCATTCTCAAGCAAGGATTGGAATTATTGTAATCTACTTTAGAGATTAACTAATACATTGATTCTTGGTGGAGTTTTTTCCTGAAAGGGTTTCTCCACGGTATATGTTGTGTATCTTCTAATATCCTATATAATTATTCTACAACCTCCTGTCTTCATTCTACAAATGGATAAATAAATTAATTAGATAATCACCCACAAAGAATCTATAACAAAGAATACATATTTAGATAAAAAAAATCATAATGTTTTACAAAGTATTAAGCTAAGAAAACACCTCAATTTTCAACAGACATATCATTCCACTCGTTTTCCTATGTCGATCCAACATCACTTGCTTCAACCTCAACTCCACCTACATCAATCAATCCTCCAAAATATGATCCTAAGATCTAGGTACTTGACAAGGGTTGTGGAGATTACCATTTCAGATAATGCTTTTGTATTGGGTAGCTTCCCCCATCACCAAAATTATACAGACAACCGAAGGAAATAAAGCATGTTCAAGCTGTCACATATGAAGTTAAACCCACTATCTTCAAAAGGTGGGGGACATCAAGGATGAAGTGGTATTTGAAGAGGATCTCTTATAATGGATCTATAAAGAAGAACAAGAGGAATAGGAAAAACTACATCCCCTTCTTGTGGATCTTAGCAACAAAGGTTATTAGATAGCAAGAAATATGAGATACACTGGAAAAGGTGGCCTTGGTCTACACGAACAAGGCATAAGAGAACCCATAATAACAGAACAACACAAGAAGAACATAGGACTAGGTTATGGCTTACCCAAAACACTAAAACTACCTCTTATCAGAAATAGCTCCTTCTACTATCACTAAGAAATTGGATAACTACGATCTTATTGATGATGAACTAACAATCACAAATCTATTTGAAGAATTTGGAATATATGCCATCACCTTGAAACGCACATCTGAGGACTACCATACTAAAATAGATTCCAACGAATGCGAATGGAAATCTTTTGCCTCTAGTGACTATGACTTGGATACCTGTTAATCACAATGTTAGTTGCAACAATAGTGTAGATAAAATCCTCACAAGTAAACCACAGAAAACCTATCTTTACTTGAAATACTAAACCAAGGCAACCTAAAAAGAAAGTCCAAGAAAAGGGGGAAAGGTTGACTTAGCTTAATCTCAAGGCTTCGGTAGTTAGGTCTTGACCTTACTAGGTTCACTTCAGGGTATGATGTGATATTGCTATTAATCTCAAGGGGTGTATGGTTATCTCCAATTTTTATAAAGGAATTATAAGTATCAAATGGAATATTTTCAATCCAATCTTTAAACAATTTCATGAAATCAATAGATTTGCAATAATATTTCATGAATATCAAACAACTTTGCTATCACTTAAGTAGATTTAGCTTTAAGCATTCAACAATTTCAAGGAAATGAAAGATTTGCAATAATATTTCCATTCATTCATCTATTTTTTGGAACATTTTTTGAATTTAAAATCTAATCTAAAATAATCTAAATTTTCTGGATGGTAGGGGGGGATGGAGGAGGGGGGTGAAGGGGATGCAGTTGATGGATGAAGGGGATGAAGTTGCCCCCAAGTGTGGAAGTAAGCTGGATGGGGTATTTACACATGATGCTTGTTTTCCAGGTTTTCATCATGGTACTTATCCAAGGTGCTTGTTTTCCAAGTTTTCACCATTGGATGAATTATTTCTCTTTACTTCTTTTTTTCTCTTTGATTTTTGACTTTGTTAACTTTTTTGACTTTTTGGATAGCATGCGAAGGAGATCGATAATGATAGGGAGGCAAATAAGTGGATTTAGAAGACATGCAATAAGGAGATGGATGAAGGACTAAAGCATCAAGTTCCATACAAGGTGTTAAGAGCCCATGTTTGAAGTGACGATTGGATGTTGGTACAACCTTATTAGGATAAATGGATTATGCAAGAGGATGAATTAGAGGGATTTGATGGGGGAGATATATGGGATAATAGATGGGATGCTGGAAAGGGTAGGGATATAATGATGGGGTAGGTGTGTGATGGGGTGGTGATTTCAGGACCAACATTGGCACATATGGTGATGGATGTGAAATGATAGGAGTATTAATGGATGGAGAATGTGGGGATAATGGAGGAGATGGGATGGTGAATTTTGGGACATAAGGACCCAAAACAGATTTAGGAGATGAAAGGGGTGTATGATTAGCTTTTGGATTAGCAAATTTGGATGTTACACATTTTTCATTTGAAGGTATTGCATCTTTTTTCTTTGGGATCCACATGGTTTTGATTTTTTCTTTGGCAGGCCTTTGTGGCCTACGAGTTTGATTTGGATTTTGGATTTGATTGTTCTTTTCATCACCATGTCTTTGAGAGGGGACGTGAGGATATTTTGATTCATGTGGATGTTTAGATTTATGGATTTTTATTTTAGCATCCAAAGTGCTTTTAATAGCATTGGGATGGGTGCGAGGAGATGGATGATGCAAAGTGATGGAGGTAGAATTATGGGGATTATGTGTAGATGGAGGATGTGTGGGTATGTTCCTTTGTTGATCCTAATTAGGGGACATGTAAGTGGGATGTTTATGATGGATGACACAGATAGGTGATGAATGGATGAAAGGATGAATAGGACGAGATGGAGAAGGTGATTAAGGGATATAAGGGCCCAAAACATATGTAGTGGGTGGAGGGACATAAGGACCCAAGATGGATGGAGTAGATGAAGGATGGGAGATGGTGGATGGAGGGATGTAAGGACCCAAAATGGATGGAGCAGATGGAGGACGAATATGGATGGTTTTTTTGAGCTAATACGATGGAGGAGGAGGGATGGCAGCATATGATATGGTGGAGTGATGGGAAGAGCCTATATTTCTTTTGGAAGAGGCTCGTTGAGGACGTATAGAGGTTGTACTAACATTTTTGGATTGTGAGTCTTGAGAAGTATAACCAAGACCACATGTGTAATCATTCTCTTGGACTTGGATGGGCTCTAAAATACCTTGCTCGTGAAGGCCTAAACCTTTTCCTTGATAGTTCATGTTCTTGAGCATGTGATCCATGATAGGATTCTTGTTATTCTGGAAGAATGATGCGAGTCCATTATTAGGTGGAGGATGATGGGTGGTGCATATGATTTGTTTTTTCTTTTGCAAGGAGACCACCATGGAAGAATGTGAGAGTACCAAGGGGATATAAAAGGGATGTGGGAATAGTATGGTTAGGCGATGGTGGAGGATCATCAGATGGAGATGAGGGAGTAGTAGCTTCTTTATCGGGATAGGGAGTTGATGAGGGTTGAAAGAGAGGGATTAAGTGACATGATAGGATCTGGATTTGTGGTAGCGGGTGATAAGGGCTCGTGTGATGGAGATGGAGATAAGGGATCATGAGATGGAGTGGTGGGATTAAGGGGATCATGGGATGGAATGGATTGAGGACTATGATCTTGAGATGGACTAGAAGGGATGGTAGGATCTTGATTTGGAGACGAGGGTATGTTATTAGGCTTTGGATCAAGCTCTTGGCATGACTCTTCTTATGTGGGTGGCATGATAATGAAGGCTTGTTGGATGGGTTTCACAAGTGGGGGGGATGGAAGGATAGAGGATTCAAGGAATTCATGGGAATGGATTTTAGTGAGACTAGGAGTGGGAGGAGTGGATTGGATTTGTGGATCTACGATGGGTTGGACAACACTTATAGTAGGGGATGGGGGTTCAATGGATTCAGTGGATGTGATGGTGTCAACGGTTTGAGTGGTGCTATGGGTGGTATCATCAGTGATAGGCGTGATACGGAGAAGGGTCTCATCACTAGTGGCCGTGGATGATGGATTGGGATGGCATGGCTCCATGACTTCATGATGTGGGCTGACGGATGTCTTCTTTGTCATAAGTCCTTGGATAAATTCTAGAGTGAGAAACTTGCATACTCTAGGTTGAGATGGCATGATAGGAATAGATGAAGGATTAGGGATGGGTGGAGGACACGAATTATGGAGGGGTGGAATAGGGTTAGATGGAGGAATGGGATTGGATATAGGACTGGGAGTAGATGGAGGATTAGGATTGGATGGAGGGTTAAGGTAGGGATATTGGAATGATGAAATAGGAGAAGATGATATGGATGGTGGATTAGGACAAAAGGATGTGGGTGGTATATTAGGACAAGAGGATGTGGGTGGTGGATTAGGATAGATAGATGTGGATGTTGGATTAGGATAGGAAGATGTGGATGTTGGATTAGGATCAACAGATTGGTATGGAGGATTAGGATAGAGGGCATATGTTGATGAGGGATTGGGATAGGAGGATGTGGATGGAAGATTATAATAGGGGTGTTGGGATACTGGATTGGGATAAGAAGTCATGGATGTCAAATAAGAAGATGATGTAGAGGGAGGATATGATGGGGATGTGGGCGAGGAAGATAATGGATATCCCTTATCAATGATAGCATCAAGGGGATCTATGTCGTATACCTCTTTATCGACAAGACTTTTGTTACCGTTGGCGATGTGATTAGGGTTTCCCTTGACTACTATTGATGGAGCATAAGGATTCATGATGATGAAAGGATAAATAAGATGGATTAAATATTTTTGATAGAAACAGATTAAATCTCAAATCAGGATTTAGGTCAAGTTTAGATTGGGATTAAAGCTTAGATTAGGATGATTGGATGATATGATGGGATTGATTTCCAATGATCATATTTGATTATCAAAGGATGACTATGACACCGAATCTACCCTGAGATGGAAGAAAATTGATTGGGTCGAAGGTGATTGAATAGGGATGTGATGTGATTGGATTGGATAAGATCAATCAATGATTGATAAGATTGAATGATGGTGGAAGGGATGGCAGAAGAAGGTTAGGAAGAAACTGGTAAGATTACCCTAGGTGACTTAGGATACTGGTTGATTAGATTAAAGGATAAATGGATGATTGCAGCACCAAATCCACTTTGAGATTGGAAGTGGATTGATTGGGCCTATGATGATGATTAACTTAGGATAGATGAAAATCCTAAGAAGATGTTGATGATGACGATCAATTCAAACACTTAGGTCAATTCAGATAATGACCTAAAACAAAGTTCAGGGGATTTGGATGGGGAAGAAGATGATCTGATTGGGGAAACAAATGATAGAAATGGATGAATGACTGCTTAGAATGAGAAAAGGAGGTTTGGAATAGATGAAAGATTACTTAGAATGGATGATTGAGAGGGATGAATGACTACTCGAAATGAGTAAATGACTACTCACAATGGATGAATGATTCTCAGAATGAGAAGATAAGGGTTTGAAACGAATGAATAATTACTTGAAACAAGTAAACGAATGATTGAGAGGGATGAATGACTACTCGAAATGAGTAAATAACTACTCACAATGGATGAATGATTCTCAGAATGAGGAGACAAAAGCTCAAAATGAATGGATGAGTGTTTGGAACGGATGAACGAGAGTTCAAAATGATAGAAGGAGGTTAGAAATGGATGAGCGTTTACTCGGAACGAGTAAATGAATGATTGAAAAGGGTGAATGAGAGTTTGAAATGACGAGAACGAATGTTCAAAATGGATGAATGAAAGCTTGAAATGAGTAAATAATTGATCGGAATGGATGACAGATGCTAAGATTGGGAGACTAACTTGGAATGGAATGAGGATACCATCCCGTAGGGTGAAGAATGCCGAGATGTGAAAGGTGCTGGTGACGAAGGGTGAAAATCAGTTGTTGAGGTGGTCTACCCTTGGAATGGGTCAGATGCCCCCACTCTGCCTGAGTAGGTACACACAGTGGTGGCTCAAACAAAGGCACAAATAGATGGCAAGGGCACAGAAACAAGAGGATGGATGTAGACCAGGATATATGTTTTAGGACAGGAGAAATGGATTCTCGAGCAGTGCCTGATCTTGAAAGCGAAATGGTGATAAAAGCATTGAAATTACTCGAGAATGATAGGTGTTCATTATTTGGCTTGGGATGAAATGCACTCACAAAGGTCAGGTCTGCACCCACAGAAAGTCGAGGAATTCACCCCTTTGGGCCACTGGCGTGGAAGTTGGAAAAGACGTTCAAATAGGCAGGCGGAAATACGGAGGGGCTGGTCCGCCACCAGTGCACATGTCACTAGACGGTACTGGATTGATTATTCTACAAAAATATTGAACAGGATTTAAAACACAACATAATCCAGAGGGGATAAGGTTGACAAGTTGAACATAAATTGCTGGTTTGCTCGACAAAATAGTTCAGAAGCAACTAATCCTAAGATTGTTGAGAGATATTCTATTCTAGGGTAAAAAAAGTTGCTAAAGAGTCCTCGATATACACCTGGTACGTGAGGCCCAAACCGTGAACACTAGCTTGTCACAAGCGTGAGTCAAGAACCTTAGTGAGATACTAAAGACTCGAACCAACTCTTTATGTCATCCCTACACTTCACCGATAATGACGTGGTTGGATTGGGGAACAACTTTGGCTCTCCCCCCTTTATATACCCCAACGGTATGTGTGGTTGGGATCATCCCTTGGAGTGATGAAATCCCTAAGCAAGTCCCCTAAGAGAAAAAAAATGGGAGACTCAAAAGGACTTGGTAAGCTATGATTTCTCGTCACCCAAGATCGCCAAATGGTGCAAGGGGATTTGGATACGTCAATAGCCTACCACAAGCACAACACACAAAATATATTGACACCCCCTAGTTAATCTATGTGTCTAAATTAATGAAAAATGATAACAAATAGTTAATAAACATTTTAAAATGGATGGCCTTGCAAGAAACTTGTTAGAACTTTTTTTTCTATTTTCCATCAAATGTTTGTCAAACCCTTGCATAGACACCAACAACAAATGTTAGGGGGTTAGAAATACTCAAAATAGCTAAAAATAGTGCTTAAACTTCAGTTTTCACCTTCTGGAAAAAACTATTTTGGGTAGGTCCGCCCCTAGTTTTGGTCAGGTCTACCCCTAGAGGGCAGGTCCACCGCTGAAAAAAGGTCAGGTCTTCCCCTAGACTAGGTCAGGTCCACTCCTAGTAGGTGGGTCCGCCCCTCTGTGAAAAAATTTAAAAATCTTCTATTTTTGGACTTTGTGGAGGGCAGGTCTTCCCTTGGTGGGCGGGTCTGCACTTGGAAGGGCAGGTACACCTCTTTGCTAGGGTGGGTCTACCCGTCTGCAACCTGCACCTACAAATAGTGAATAAACATAGAGAACGTGAAAGCAAGAGACCTGTTTGTGGGTCCCATCGGGCATGCTAAAAATTTGATCAGGTGAAAATCTTTGTCCTAAAATGCACAACAACAACAAATATGCAAAAAAAAAAACCACCTAACACCTCAAGATTGGGAAAAAACGTTAACTTAACAAATGTAGATGAAATGATTATACCTTGCTAAGTTGCTCCTTTGGTTGGCCCTTTGATCTTTGATGTTGTGTATGCTCCTCTTGATGGAAAAAGATGTGAGATGGGATACAAAGATGGTTGAAAGTAGATGAGTATGAGATACAAGTGCTACGGTGAAGGAAAAGTATGAAAATTGGCTAAGTATGGCTCAAATGTCAAATTGGCAAGAGTTTGGTAGCAAAATCATGAACCCCCTAAATTAGAGAAAAGAGGGGGTATTTATAGAGGAATTTGAATTCTCTAGAGAATTCAATGGTTGAGATTTATCCAACAAGGCCAAGATGAAGGGCTATGGTGAGTTGAGGACTCACAAGCCCTCACATCTTGACATGTGGAATGTGAAGTGGGTAGGGATGTGTTGATGTGTAGGTGAGGTGGAAGGAAAGTACATGATGTGGAGGAAGGACAAGTACCTTGCAAGTACTTTAGGGGATGAGAAGATTTCCTCAAAAAATAATTTCTTGTCTCCAAGTGGGAATGAAAGTGACTTTTAAAGAATTTTAGAATTCCTCAAAAATTTCCATGGGAAAAAGGGAAAGTAGTTGGGACAATAAATGTGAATTAAAAATTCACATGCTTGGAAGAATCTCATGGACAAGACAAGGTTCCAAAAAGGGAAGCATTTGTCCACATGTGACTTGATGTGACAAGTCAAAGATCACATGGGGAAGAGAAAAAAGAATTTAATATTCCTTGGAAGGATAAAATGAATTAAAAATTTCTTGAGAAATTGATTAGGCTAGTTAATGAAGGATTAGAGGAGGGTTAGGTGGCTAAGAGATATTGGGGGCCAACTTGCAAAAGTTGGAGGATGTGACACATCATAATCAAGGATTAGACAAGTGCACATTCATAATAATGGAATTAAGAGGTTGATTAAGATTAAGGAAGGGATGTGACATGAGAGGAATTAAATAAATGTCATATTTATTTAATTCATTTGATGAAAGAGGTAATGTATTTAATTATTAACTAGATACCTTAGGGATTATAAGAACTTTAGAAGGTATTCATTAAATAATAGTGATATAACTTAATTAATACAAATAAGAGGATGTTTAGACGAAAAATGGACAAATTTGGATAAATGTAAGTGTCCAAATTTAGGTGTCTACAATGACAACTGGCAAGAGAATTGCAAAAAAAGTCAACAAAGGTCAACCTTCGTTCACACATTGATATCCTTTAGGTCCTTCATCTTCTTATTATCGCCGGGATAATAACTTGAATCAAGAGAGTATGTAGGAACTTTCCCATATATTCAAAACAATTACTTTATCATTTTGTTCCTACATTCTAGTTCTACCTCGGGCTTTCTACTCTTGGGAATGGGTTACACTAGAGGTTGGAACCCTCTCTCACCTCATTCATAATACCATGATTCTTGGTATTTTGATGAACCAAGCTC
>VDFB02387009.1:0-10488 GCA_007258455.2 Sequoia sempervirens
ATCATGCGAAAAACAACTTGTCATAACATGAATTTCCTTAGATTTGGAAAATCATTGTTTTAAAGTTTGGTAGTTCAATGGAATCATTTACATTTTAGCGAGGCAAAAAATTTATGATTCAGTGTTTTCAAAGATAGTTATTGCATAAATTTTTGGAAAAATTATGAATTTATTTCAATAATGTTAGATGAAATGAGAATTGTTGAAAGATTTGAAGAATTTTCTTTATTTTTGATGTGATAGTTTTATTAGAGGAAATAGATAATGGTATACCACATTTCACTGGATTAAGCGATTGCGGTGAATTTTTGAGATTGTGTTTACAACATACCATCTTCAAGAGAGCTTTGAGATTTTTGAATTTGCAGCCAGACATTTTGGTGGCAAGTGCATGAATCTCCTCCATAGACATTTACAGTTTTGAGGGCACTGCACTCTTGAGTGTGCTGATTAAGTTTGAACTTGGGGTGTTGTTTTGGAATCCCAGTAATGCTCATCACTTGAACTCGTTCCTTCTGATCTATGAATTGTCGTATTGTGGTGTGGTTAATATTTTTTCATATAATTTTCTTTTTAAAATATGTCTTATCAATCTATGTTAATGTTTTTATTTTTTGTGGTTTTTGTTTTTCTAATTTTTCTTAAATCATTCATAATATTTATCACAATAAATGGAACTTAGGTTTTTGACAGATTTAATGAGGATTATGTATTAATTTTTGATAAAAAAATTTGTTGCTCTCTATGAGATTGTAGGCCATTTTATTAAGGTCTGCTATTGTTTATTTATTTATTTTAATAATATTTCTTACCATTCTATTATAAGATTATTGTCATCCTATTGTGATGTTGTTATGTTCTCCAAAGTTTGTATATGATATTTATTTTATTGTTATGTAGGAATCTGGTCTAGACTATTGTGTAGTTTCTAGGCTATCTTTTTATTTGCTTATGGTTTGACATAATATTTTTGTTCATCTTTTAGGAAATTTAGGTTGGGTTTGCCATTGGTGTTGTGTTTGTTGATTTGTGATTTGGAAAGTTTAGAAACTCAATTTATGTAAACCTTTTTGAATAGTATAGTGAATGATGATATCTCTCGACGTTTACTATATAGACTATGTAATAGGATAGATATGCTAGTTTATACAAGTATAAATAATGACCTAATTAATACAAGCACCTCCAAATTGATATATTGATATATTTTAGATAGATATATACTAAATATAAAATAAATAAACAATTTATCTTCATTTAAAAATAAAAAAATAGTATAATCTATTTATGTCTTTTTAGATAGATATTTAAGATATGTAAGATATCTATATAAAATTTAAAGTAAATAAATAATTTGTTTTTAAAATTTAAAATAATAAAATACAAATAAAATGTATAATCTATTTTTTTACTATATTTATTGCCTCCATACTTTAACATAGATTTATCTAATATATCTATATATTACTAAATACTTTTCTTTAGAAAAAATATACTTTAACATTGTAAAAGATAAATATTTAATTTACTTTAGAAGTAATAGAATATTCTTTACCATGTTGAATATTGTAACAATTTTAAAACTATTCAAAACATTTACACCCACTATCCCAAAATGTACTTTAAGAAAAAAAAATAGCAAACATTCCATGCATATGCATATATTGTACAAAATAGATATCAAATGTAAGGAAAAGACTCAACAATCTGATGTTGCAGCAAACTCTTTACCTTTGGAGAAAGTAATCAACACCTAAACACTTTCCAAGCCTTTGTATATAAGATTATTCACCCTAGCATTTTATTCATAGAATTTTGGCTCTAGGAAAACTACCAAGTGGTATTCAAAACCATTGATGGGTCCAATTGACACATGTTCATTGTTCAACATTCAAACAAGAGTTACACATGAATTGTACTCACTCTACCTTCTCCAAGATGCACTCATCCTTTTGAATACTCTTAAATTCAATAATTTTTGAGTTCTGAAGGGGACCATCTGCAAACAACATTAGAATGTTAGCATGTTTAACTAGTGTGCCAACATTACAATAATATTCCAACATTATAACTAAGAATTGCAAGATGTACAATACACTTAGTCCTAATATTATTCAGAATGGAATGCCTCAGTGCCTCAACCAAGAAAATATTCTTGTTACAAATTAAATAATAAAAATACTAAGATCTAATGGAAATGATAAGCCTTACAACTCAACTCTAACTCAAGGTAATTGGCCTAAGAACTTATAGATGTTGTACTTAGTAACTTTTATATCTTTAGTGTCTTTTAGGGGACATGTATTTAATGCGATGTGATAAAATATTTGCAACTGCTTTACCCTAGTGGGCTTTGGTTGTTTGACTTTTTAGTCCATAAATTAGATCATGATATAATTTAGCATACAATGGTATAGTAGCAACATTGTGGATCTTGGTGAGCTTTGACTGGACACAACTCAAAATTGTTTTCCAATTGGTTTGTGTGTTAAGCTGGAACTAGAGTTGAGGGTCCTTGTTTGGAACTCTAGCTCTCTCTTCCCTTGTTCCCCTCCTCCATTGAAATTTATTGTTGAATATATGAGTTATTCCTATTTGTGTTTTTGTGCTGAGAATAGGGCTATTTTGTTGCTTGGTTTGTACTTTCTTATGTTGGGGCTATATTGTTGCTTGGTTTGTACTTATGTTCTATGTCCATTAGTTATTTAAATCATAAAATAAAGATTGTAAAGTTTTTTGTGCCCTACCATTAGGTCTAAATCTATCACATACTTTGTCACCAATTAAAACACAACTAATTAAAACATAACAATTCTATTACTATTTGGCAAGAACTTCGTTGCCCTGCAGCTCTTGTTTATTTTGCTACAATTTGTTTTTTGATGTTTTGTTAGAAGTTTTTTTTTTTTTTTAAATTGGAGAGTTATCAAGGGAAAAGTATCTATGTTTTATATAATATATATGTTTTATTATCAATGTTAAGTTGTCAATTATATATTTTTAATATTTTTAAATTATATTAATATGTCAGAAATTTAATTATTTTTGTTATCAATTCATATCATTACACTCCATCTCTTAATGATGTTGTTGTAGGTTACTCATCTCAATCTAATTAATATTTAGATGTGTAAATGACCTATCAATTATTATATTGAGTTGTTAGCTATACATTTTTTATTATTTTAGTAAGTCAAAGATTTAATTATTTTTATTTTCACATTTGTGTCATTACACTCCACCTCTTCCTCTTGTTATGGGTTATCCTTCTCAACTTAATTAATACTTTTATTTGTAATTGACTTATCAAATATTTATATTTTATACAATATATATGCTTTATTATTAATATTGAGTTATCACCCTACACTTTTAATATTTTTGTGATTATTTTACTAATGTCAAGGATTTAATTATTATTGTTATTATCACATAAATGATGTTCTAGGTTACTCCTCTAAATCTAATTATACTTTGATGTGTAAGGAATTATCAATTATTAATGTTGAGTTTTCAACTATACATTTTTTTATAATTTTAATAAATCACAAATCTAATTATTTTTATGATCACATTTTTTTCATTACACTCCACCTCTTGATGTTGTTATAGGTAATCCCTCTCATCTTAATTAATACTATGATGTGTAATTGACTTATCAAAAATATTTATATTTTATATAATATGTTTTATTATTAATATTGAGTTGTCAGTCATAAATGTAATATTTCTGTAATTATTTTACTAATGTCAAATATTTAATTATTTGTTTATTATTAAATGATTGTTATTACACTCCACCCTTGATGTCACTCTAATAACTCAAAATCATCTCTCATTTTTAGATACATGTATTTTTTTTAATATAAAGACAAAATATATATTATAACAACAACAGTATTAGTATTAAAAAGATTTATGGTACAACAATTTCAAAAAGCTAAAAATCTTCATAGACTAAATAAAAAAAAAAAAAAGTAAAATCTTATAAACAAGACATGAGCACTTATTCTCTTAAAGATTATACATGCTCACTTAAAATATTTATTTTTACATTATTTTAATTTTACATTAAAAAACAATAAACATCATAAGCTACATAGACATTATACTCACATTTACACGTCACTCTTCATTCAAAAGAACATTAAAGTCTTCATACAAATCTAGACAATCTTAATTATAAGATTAAAATTATAAATGATATTTATACTAGCAATCACACCTTGGTGTGCAATGGGTATGCCGAAGTGTTGTGGAAGGTCAATTAGGATAAATTTTGAATTTTTTTTTATAATTTATGTATATGAGGTCAATTGGTAAAGAGATATAGAGGCATAGATAGAGGGAGAAAGATGGAAAGATAATGAGTTAGAGATAGAGAGGCAAATAGATATCGATATAAAGGGAAAATGAGAGAAAGAGAGAGATGGATGGATAGAGAGGAGACACCTACACTCTAAAATTTATTGCATGATGGATGCTTGCACTATATTTCATCACATCAATATAATGCTCATGTTCATGGTCATTATTACACGATTATAGTTATGGCCACGGTGATGTTCATGATCATGATCATGGTTGTGGTTATGGTTATGATTGTGATCATGACCATGATTATGAAGATGATTTGTGAAATATTATGCTATTATGTTTTCATTTGTTTTTCATATTTGAATGTATTGGTTTGCTTTTTTATAATATTATTATTATAAATGTAATAAAATTAAAGTTAGCTTCAAAAGTATATTATATTATAGTTATATAATACTATAATATATTTATATTATAATGTGTAATTTTAAGATTATATCTAGTTATTAATTTATTACTAATAATAACTATATATTGTTTTATATTACTTTATTATTAATATATTTAATCTATGTATAATCTTATAGTTGTATAATATTATTGTACATATATAATATGTTTGTAAATTTTATGATTATGTTCCATTATAATATCAAATTTAAAAATAGCTCCAAAAGAATTATTCTATTACAAGTTTTGATCGTCTTGCATAGTCACTGTGAACCTTTGATCCTAAAAACAACTAGATGTTGTTCAAAGAATCTTTACATGTTTTAACGTTTTGAAAAAATAGATCATTAAAATAAATATAATATAAATTAATTAATATAATATACATAAAAAATAATAATAAATATAATTATATTATATACAATTTATTGTGTATTCATAAATAATTATTAATGAACATTATACGATGATTACTTTTAACACCAATTAAAAAAGAATATGTACATTGTGAATACAGAAGATTTAAAAACTATAAAAAAAAATCATTCATAATTTCGGCAAAACATTTACCACTCATGAAAGTTAGTTTTGATAGAGTTATTGATGACAAATGATCTCACCATTGTGCCCTATGTGGCTTGCTGTTGGGAATGATACCACCTCCCAATACTAACGTTAGAACAAATAACTTTCACTTATGTATTTAAAACTAGTAAAGTGGGTCCCACTCCTACTAAGAAAAGCTGGCCTTCACTCCTCATACGTTCAAAGATAGGTAAAGGATAAACACAATACGTGTGGAGGAATTTATAGCGGGAATCAAATGGAAAGTCTTTTATTCTTATTTTCACCGTAGAAGTTGATCGACGGCTATGGACGGTTCAACCGTATTGCATCACTTCTCGAGCAGCGTCCACCGTGGATGGACAAATTCAGGTGGCTATTTTCAAATAGGAGACGCCTTCAATGTAATAATTAGATAAATCTATCTAAATTAAGTAATATCGTTGAACACGATACGTTGTCGCCCACTTAAAAAGAGAGAAGATGTTGCATCCGTTTTCTCCTCCTATATGCGGCAGGCATTTGATAAATTTACCCAAATTGGGAAGTTTTCATTTGAACCTTTAGTAGATTCCCATCCTAAGACTTTTTTAACTCATCCAGTAAAGTCTCTCATTTTCTCCCCTGCGCACTAGGAAAAACACCACTCATACATAGAAAAATAAAAGGTAAAAAGCTTACCTTATTCCAACATTGTATCCTTTTAAGTTAATTATCATTGGACACATATACGAAGGATCATTATTATCATGCTACCTTTTATGGATCACATTCTACTTCATTTTGTTAGTGGGGAGAATAGATAAACTTATCATCTTTGTTTATCAAATATGTCATATATATACAATAAATGGTTAAATTTATTTAGTATTTAAATAGTGATCAATGTTTATATAAAGATTTAAGGGTGAAAAGTATATGTTTTGTATTATATTTGTTTTTAAATATTCTAGTTTTATTGTTTTAATATATTATTTCTACAACTAATGAGTTGTTTCTAATAAATTTGATTTGCACCATGTTTTGCATGCCTCATTCATGGATATTATGTATTATTTCATATTAAATTTTACATTTAATCTAAACATGAGTTTTTGTATGATAATATTAATATTTCAAAATTAAGTAGCTATCACATTGTTCCATATACTTATCCTAATAGCCAATATAAGCATAAGGTTGCACAATTTATTAATTTATTTATCATGAAAATATCACTCTACTATATTAAGGCATCAAAATATATTAATTGGATTGGGAGATCCTCCATATGTGATATCGAAAAAACTTTTGCAAGCACTCAACTTATAAAATTTCATACTATCAAGATGATTAATGCATCTAGATAGGTGTCAAAAGTTATAAAAAATACATTTTTTTACAATAATCAAATACATGGGCATGCTATAGGTAGATATATTTCAATTAAGCATAAATTTCAAAGATAATATTGACAAGAAATTGACACAAGTTGACAATGTCATTTATAATGGAAACATATATTTAACACCTCATCGTTATAGAGAGGATTCTTTTGAGGATATTGATGTGATAACTAATAGTTGTTGAGGATAACACAAAATCTACATATTAAAAATCATGTGGCACACATAGTGAAGAATGAGACTATATTTACATATAAAATGGATTTTTTAAGCTATCAATTATTGTTAAAGAAAAATAAGTTATCATTTTCAAGTGTTCTAATTAAAATAATAAAAAACATGTAAACTCAAATTGATAAAATCACACACAATTGAGCTAGGAAAAATAATAAATGAAAATAAATTTATGCTAAATAGAAGAAAGTAAAAAGGAGGATAGGGATTATGGAACCTAGATTTGATGATTGTAATTTAGATGCTAGTTAAGAAACCAATTGCATCCAATTGCATACTAAGCATGAACACTTAAGAAAAAAATGTAGTTCAAGAAAAAAAAAATTGAACTATATATTAGGAAAATGGTTTTGTACACTTTCCACAAGAAAAAAATATTTCAATTATGTAAAATAAATTCTTATTTATTTAGGTTAGCTAACATTTACCTTTCTAAACTATGTCATTTTTATGTCTCCATGTTTCTTGGAAAGTGTCCTAAGGGACATGAGAGAAATGTATTTATTTTTGACATATATTGTAATTATACTTTTGAGAGGAAATTTAATGTTGGTGGAGGTTACACATCATTAGAGGACAAAATTATCCCTCCTATGAGTTCACATTGGGAATGTGAAGGGTCTTGAGTGGGGCACCAAGTTAGGAGGGAAATAGGTGTCCATTGGTTCTTCATCTAGAATTGGAACAGTCACTAGAGCATCCTAAATGCAAAAAGTTGAAGAGGCTATGGGTTAGGCACCCTTGTTGAAGCCTTGTGCACATTAATTAATTTATTATTGTGAAGGTCTCTACTAAAACTATTCAAACATGGACAAACAAGCAAGCATTAGTCATTTAAATAGAACAAATTGACATTCATATGAGATACTTGAACAACTAAATATGAAAAAAAGACAATAAGAAACCAAAGTAACTAATGAAAGCATATAAAATCATATTAAAACTCTATCTCATAGTGGGATTGGTGCTCCTTTGTTATGGAAAGAAAGTCCTTTCCCAATCCATTGTGAGAAGATTTTAAGATTCTTGATACAAAGTTTTGAAATATTTCAAAAGTGATGATGAGTTTAGGCTAAAATGATGAGGATGAGATGAAAATGACTATACTAAGATTGCATGAAGTTGCGGATCCATTTCAAGTAGAATCTAGGCTTCTAATTATAGGAGTGAAGGGTCGAAGAATGGAGGAAATTGGTGGATGTGGGACTAAAATGAGATTCAATAGCATTGTGATACTTGTCACAAGGCTAATGAAAGCCATGGAGATATGTGCTCACACATGTGTAAGCACATCTTGGGACAAGGGATGTGTAAGACGAGTAAATGCTTAGGTGGCTTATGTAAGAGGGGAGTAAGAGGCTATTGAATGAATGTGGCTGAGATGTAAGAGGGACAATATGGCATGTAAAAGGCCATTTAAGGCCTTGTGTAAGAGAAAAGTGGCTATTAAAGACCTTGTAAGAGACATTAATATTTGGTCAAGAAAGTCAAATAAGTGGAGTTATTATAGGAATATTTTCAAAGAATATATCTTTGTGAGGAAAATAGGTTATTTAGTTAATTAGAATAAATTATTTTCATGTGCAACTTGGTTAGTTGATCATGGGTAATGAGGATTAGGAGGAAATTAGAGTTAATTAATTCATAATTTAGTCAACTCAAGTGGGTTAGGGGATTGCGACATTTGATTTAAATAATTTAATTTATTTAATCAAATGAGAGGACTTTAGGGTTTTAATTGAATAATTTGATTTATTTAATTAAATGTGGTGAGCATTAGTGAGTAGGAAGTCAATTAATCTAATAAACTTAATTACTTGATTAATAGTAGAAATGATGATTTGAGTGTCTACAATTATCACATGACTCCTTGATTTCCAAGGAAGGGCCATGGGTTATTGCAAGTGGTTTTGGCACTTATTGTTTCAATCTTCTACTATAGTTTTCCCCCCATAAATTCTATAAATTGGAGCATTGAGATGGTAGTATCATATTGTGTTATTTGAGGGTGTATGGAAGCATCTGGCTTGTAGGAGATCAACAAGGATGTGTATTGTGGTGTATCTCTCTTGTGAAGACAAATAATATACTTGACCTCTTTTCTCGTGTGGAGTTTTTTCTTGAAAATGTTTCTCCACATAAATCTAGTGTCATTTTTGTTTGTTGATTTTTCTATTATTGTGAATGTGTAATCACATACATATAATCAGATTTGGTAATTATTGTCACATGAAATCACACCCTACTAAACATGGGGTTGAACATTGCAATTACATAATAGAAATGACCTCAAGTTGTGGGACCCCATGAAATTAGGTAAAATCTCTAGAGAAGGTTGGCTTCCTCTTCTAACCTAGGTGCAAATATGTTTTTCCAACCTAGCACATGGAATCCTAGCACTAGCCATACTCTAACAACTCATAAAGGAAAAGGGAGAAACAATATGTAAAATTGGAAAGGGAGGTGATCCACCAAGTTAAAAGTTGTTTCTCCCTACTTAAAAGAGCACAATATATGAATGAAAATAGAAAAATTCCTTACACAATTATCTATTCTATCAATTTCCAAGGGTAGACATGGAGGTTATGGTTTTATAATATGTCGAAGGAAAGGAACATTCACAAAACAACAATGAAAATATTTTTAACACATTATCCATTCATAAAATATTAACAAAACAGTATTTAGACATGAAGGAAAAGGGATTCACACAACATATCCAAGAAGAGAAGAGGTAAAATGAATGATTTTAATTAATATAGAGGCTTGGAATCTAGTTTATAGTTTCAAAATGAAAAATGCATAAGTCTGCTAGAGAAACTAGGGAAGAATATAGAGGAAGAACCCTTTATAATGAGCATGGAAGTTATGTTGGAACACAATAATCTACTAAGAGGGGGTGAATCAGTAGATTTTTAAAATTTCAGCTCTTAAAACTATTGAGATTAAATCCTTAAACACTTTGTGTGCAAATTAAAACATAAGATGCAAAAACATAAGCAAGCACACACACAACCATTAAACATAGCTCAAGATGTATGTGGAAAACCCAAGATGGGAAAAGCGGAAATGAGAAATGTTGCTAGGAGCTATTGTCTTAGTATAGCCTCACAATCAGATGCTCAGTTATAAAGTTTAAGGGCACCAACCCTAAGGAGACATCAATCCCCTGGTTTTGGAGCACCCACTCCAAGGAAGCACCTACTTCCTAATATGATCACCTACCTAGATATCTAATGGCACCCACCAATCAGATTTACAACTCAAGTATTACAATTTTTTCACAAGAACAAAATTCAATGTTGTAACTTACTTTGCGGGTATGTGTAGGATCATTATGGGCCAAAAAGTGACGATATGATGGGTATGTGGCTGACAACCTTTTTTTACCCAAAATTTATGAAACGAAAAGGGTTTTTAAAGGAGATTCTTAGCTTTCCACCAATATAAATTATGATTTGATTTGAATTTAATAAATAACTATTATTCATTTTCTATTTGAATTATGACTAAAGTCTTGATTGATAGGCTGATTGAA